>AWWV01014389.1:0-23491 GCA_001974805.1 Corchorus capsularis
ATCAGAGCCTAAGTGTGAGGGAGTGAAAAGAGAGAAAAAGTGCTTAGTTCAACTTTCGCCCAAAACCAAATTTGTTTGACATTGCGTTCTGGTTGAAAATCCCATTTTTATCTCCTAACTCAATCCCAAACCAGCCCTAACTCTTGTTAAGGAGCCATCTAAGGAAGGTGAGCCACCAAGTCAACTTCTTGATAGACTTCCAAAAACACAAATTCCACACGTCGAAGTTTACCTCACATTTATTTTTTGAATTCCTAAAATCATGTAATAGTAATTATAGATAAATAATTGTAATTGTATCCCATTATTCGAGGGAGTCCCGCATGTAAAAAATATTATAAATACAATGAGTTTTGCTACTTGATCCTCCACTTGACCCTCCACTTGACCCTTCTGACGTGTCATTAGAAAACATACCTATAATTTATAAAACCTTATTTAATAATACCTAAAATCAAGTGATTTACCTTGCAAACTCTCTATATTTATAACTAGGGGCTAAACCTGGATTTTTAATTTGTTACTTTAATTATTATGAGGGTCAAACTGAAGGGTGAAAAATTATTTTCCAAATACAATATTCTCTCCTTAACTCTAACTCACCTTAAGTAGAGTGTTCTTTCTATATTCTATATTTCTTTATGGTATCAGAGCCTAAGGGTGAGGGAGTGAAAGGGAGAAAAAAGTGCTTAGTTCAAAAACAAAAACTTGGCTTCTCAAACCTATCCTTATCCTTCCACTTTGAATATTTCAAATTTTGTCCCTTTGTGTCTTAACCAAAAGAATTATTTGTTATGACGTACCCAAATCCTTGCTCTTGTTGAAAGCCAAGACATGCTTGGATTTCGCAACGAAGAATTTTTTGTAGCAGCAGAACGTATCGCATTCGAAGGGATTGATTCCGACGGATGATGAAAAGCAAATGCAGTGTGCGTTGCATGGAGGCGATCAGATCGTCTGCTTCGTGGCTGGATTACAAGCACCTTATCTGAAGAGGTCTTGGGACTTGTTGTTGGTTTTGTATTATTTGTTGATGTGTGGAAAGCAATGGAAGCAACCTTTTCCCAAAACTCTCAGGAGAGAGAGTTTCATCTCACACAACAATTATTTATGATTCGAAAAGGTAACGAATCACTCAATGAATACCTTTTGAAATTCAAGGCTCTTTGTGATGATCTTGTTGCTTGCTATTGGTAAAATTGTCCCTGATAAAACAAAAGTCTATTGTCTTCCTAATGTCTTGGATCTAGCTATGAAAATTTTACCACTACCATGTTTAAACCCCCTGTTCCCACCTATGAAGATTCCACTTCTCATGAAGCTAGAAACTAACTTCATGAATCTGACCTTACCCAAATGGCCTTTTTTACTCAGAAAGCTAACACTGGTTACACTGAAAGAAAAGGTGTTGGACATGGTAATTTCAATTCCAAAGGAAAGAGTTTTATACAGGGAAATGGGTTTAGCGGAAATAGAAATGGTAGTAGAGCATCTTTTCATGCAGGAAACAAGCAAGGAAATCAGTTTGACTCACGAGAGAAAGCAAACAATTCTAAAGCAAAGGATGAACCGATCACTTGCCAGATTTGTGGAAAACGCAATCACACAACGTTAAAGTGTTTCAATCGGTTTAACCACTCTTACCAGGCTAAGGTTTGTACTTGCAATTGCAGAGAACAAAGATGAAGAATGGTTTGCTAACACTGGAGCCACAACCCACATGACTAATGACTATGGTAAGTTGCAAAATATAAAGTCTTACCCAGGTGGTGATGGGATTATGCTCGGAAATGGTGAATTCATGGATGTTACACATATAGGTGATGGCAAAATTAATTGTGGTGCTGATTCTATAATTTTAAAAGATGTCTTAGTTGTCCCAGACATTAAAAAAGATATGTTCTCTGTCAGTCAACTTACTAGTGACTTTCCCTATGATTTTATTTTTGATGACAATGGATTTGTGATCAGGGAAAGAGACACCAAAGGAGTAATTGCAGTTGGGGAAAAATGATCGTGTCTTCAGCAAATCACAAGATAATCCCAACAAATCCTTACTAAGTAGTTAGAGCAAGTAGGGGTCGAATCCCACAAAAAATGGTGAAGCAGATATCAAAGACAAAACTATTCTAAGAATCACTCAAAAACACTTAAAAGAAAGGGGATTAAAAATACCAATTATAAAGAAAACAATAAAACAAAATTAAACTAAACTAAATTAAATCTAAGCTATGGAAAATACTTAAGAGAACAATAATTAAAAGGCATACTTCTTCTCCAATTGTAGAAATCAATCAATAAAACTATCGATCCTTGATTTAAAAGATAAATTTGATATTCTAATTATTAAAACAAGAAAGATCAGTTAAACGCCAAATGATACCTTCAATCAAAAGATTTAAACATCATGTAAAACATCGACAAACTCACCCTAATAACTCTCAATTAAACAATTGGTCTAGAGATAAATCCCTAACATGTATATTAGATAAAATTACCTTGGTCCAGCTTAAATTATCCCTTTTATTCAAAATAATCAATTACCTTGGTCCATAGGGACGGATCCAGGAATTATGAGCAGTGGGGGCACACTAATACATATAACCAATTTTTTATATAAAAAATAGATATAATTAATTCAAGTGCATAATTTCTGCATCAAATAAACAATATTACAATGATTCTCTACGAGTTTTCATAGCTTGAAATCTTTGCAAAATGTTTTCATTATCAATACTACAAAAGACATCTTTTTCTATATATGTAACCAAACAATCATTCATCAATGAATCTCCCATTCGATTGCGCAAACGATTCTTTACAATCTTCATAGCAAAAAAAGCTCTTTCCACAGATATAGTAGAAACCGGCAATAGCAAAGCTAATTTCACAAGTAAATACACTAATGGATAAACAATATGTTTCTTTGTTTCAACAAGTTTTATTGAAAGGTCATTGATACCTTTCAAACTTGTAAACCCATCATGAGATCTCACATCAATAATGTATGTGTCAAGTTGATTCTCAAGAATAAGTAGCTCCACATTAGAAAAGTCTGATGGATAAAACTTAGCAAGACGAATCAACTTTTGCTTACCAAAAGATCCAAAAGAATCACAAGGACTTAAAGAAGCCACACAAAAAAGTAACTCCATATTTACCTCATTAAATTGGTTGTTGAGCTCTTGAAGTTGCATATCAATTATAGCATAAAATAGCTCAACTCGATAATGATGTAAATTTCTCATTTCTTGAGCATTACGTCGTGGCCTTCCTCGAGTCACAAATATATCATCCATATTTGGAATGACAATATTATTTTCTTCACAAAAAAAAAAGGAAAAGAAACGTCATTGTGCAGAGAATCCCACCCATCTTCTCTCATTATTTGTAGCCTTTCTTTAGATACTCTAACTAAAGCCATTGCATTAAAAATGTCTTGGTCTCTTCTTTGTAATGCCAATGACAATTCATTTGTAATCCCCAAGATACTTCTCATCAAATGCAAGTTGAAAACAAAGTCAAAAGATTGAACCGAATCTAACAAGGCACAAGCTTCACCTCTTTGCTCCGAGTTAATGCCATCCTCTACAACAAATTCAAGCACATCAACAACAACACTAAAATCAAGGATAAAATTGATCAAAGACTGGTAATGTGAACCCCATCGAGTATCCCCGGGTTGTTGAAGACTTGTTTCTTGATTCAAACCTTTTCCTAGAGAAAGTTCACCAATTCTTAATCCCTCTACAACCTTTTTAAATTTCTTTTCTCGAAACACATCTCTATGTTTACATGATGCTCCAACAATATTCACCACACTCATTACAATGTTAAAAAACAATGCAATTTGAACATGATTCTTTGCCACGGCTACAAGTGCCAATTGAAGTTGATGAGCAAAACAATGAACATAATAAGCGGATGCATTTACTTCCATGATCAAGGTTTTCAAACCATTGTACTCACCTTGCATGTTGCTTGCTCCATCATAACCTTGTCCACGAATCCTTGACATACTCAAATTATGCTTAGAGAACAATGTCTCAATAGCCTCTTTTAGTGACAAAGCGGTTGTATCACGAATATGCACCATACCAAGAAAACATTCAATAACATGACCCTTGGAGTCCACATAGCGCAAGGCGATAGCCGCTTGTTCTTTAATTGAAACATCACAAGACTCATCAGGTAAAATGGAAAACAATTCATCTCCAAGATCTTTCAAGATAGTGTCGGTAGTCTCGATTGAAGTGGCACTAATAAGATCTTTTTGAATATCATGTGCTATCATTTTTTAATTTTTAGGTGCATTCTTCCAATACAACACTTTTGATGGTTTCATTGTGATTAGCAAGAAATCGAAGAAGTTCTAGAAAATTACCTTGGTTGGAAGAATTCTCCATCTCATCACGACCACGAAACGCCAAATCTTGAAATAATAGAAATCGAATGCAATCAAGAATTGCTATTAAGCGAACTCGATAATCTTTTCTTGCTTGATCGGATTGCTTTTCAAAAAAAAAGTTGGACATGTTGCTTTTCATTTAGCAAATCATCACATATTTTCCTTGCTTGGTTATGAGCACTATTAGGACCCCCAACATGAATATCCAATCTCTCTCTCTTTTTCCAAATAGTAAATCCTTCCAAAACAAAAGAATCACCACTTGCTTGTTCACCAATATCGGGTCTATAAAGATAACAATACAAGCAAAACACGACATCTTTCTCTGTACTATTTTCCAACCAACCATTATCTTTGAACCATGTGGAATTAAAGCGACGAAACTTCTTACCAAATTTTTTTTTTTTTTGGGAAAATCATGTTCCATGAGGTTGACATGGGCCATTTTGCAAATAAAATCTTCCAATCTTGTCTTTATCATTGGGGTGGTAGTCCACAATTTTTTTCCGTAACCCGGATCCGGAGGAAGATCGTCTAAGTTTAATTCAACACGAACTTGCTTTGCACAATGTTGTGAATCATTAAAATTGGATGATCCCTCCACAATTGGCTTCCTCTTTATAAGATACTTCTCCATAACTAGTTAAATTAAATCGAATATTATATAAGTTTATATAATCTATAAAGGAACAAGAAATCAGACAATAAGATATAATTATATAAACCCAAATGCAACTATAAGCATAATAATTAAGTACATCTTCTATATTTTGTATTTTAACATCTAACTAAATAAATTAATAGTATAGTTTCAAATAACTAAAAAAAATTGTAATTTCCCCCTAATTTAAACAAATGATAAAAATAATATTATGTATATTCAATTTCTTCAAATTATAATTGAATAATATCTAAATTAAATGATTTCATCATTATAAAACTTCTCATACAATAATTGAATATTTTTAAGAATCTATAAAAATTATGATAAAATAAATTAAATAAACTCGAAACAGACTTAAAATATGTAGATGAAAAGTATCTCCACCTCCTCAATGATCAGTTATTGCTTTTGTTGTTTCTTGCCTTTGTTTTTTTTTTGTCTCTCTCTCTCTACTGTAAATTTTGTGGTCCTAGGGATTTTTAAAGAAAGGTGGGAAGGGGAAGGAAAGGGAAAGGTAGAGAAAGTAAAAGAGTGGGGGTGGGACACGGGGGGAGAGCAAAAAGGCTTGGGTTGGGAATAGGATAAATAAAATAAAATTAAAAATGAGAATGAGAATAGATTGGAGAGGATGTGGGGTCAAGATAACTTTTGTTTTATTAAAATTTTGACTTATTACATAAATAAATGAATTGGTTGTACTCCACTCTACACTTATTGGGGGCACCGGGGCACCATTTGAATTACTCTATCAAATATATATAATACTATTTTACACTACATAATAATGAGCCATATGGATCTGAGTGGGGGCATGTGCCCCCACGTTAGATCCGTCACTGTTGGTCCAGCTTAAAAATTGTTAAGAACAAAGCATTAACAACAATTATCACACATGCATAACAAGTATAACCAGACCTATTCTTTCCTAGCTTGGTCCACTTAGTTCTAAATAAGGTTTATTAATCTCATTGAACCCATTGGTCATGGTGTCCAATTTGTTACTAATTAATCAAACTTGAATTGGTCCTTCTAAGCTTGATTTAACTGTTTGGCACTTACTTAGCCGTTTAGGCGAGGGGGAACTCTCAATACTCAGCAACAGAGAAAGAGACGAGAACAACCGATTTTCGGATCTTTCCAATTATATCAATAGTTGCCATCTAAATCAACAATCATCAAGATCATAAAATAAAATAGAGATTAATAAACATATTTAACCAAGAACAAATATCAAATTATAAGCACACAAATCTCACCATAATTAATTGATCAAAATCTCCAAAGAAAAAGAAGTATTAAGAATTTAGCTTCCAAATCCATGAGAGACTTAAGAAAACTTACAAACATAAGTCGAATACTCCCCTTGGACGGCACCTAGGGTTGTCGACACCCTCTCTTTCTAAGAGAGAAAACCTAAAGCTAAACTAAAGAAAAAGAAGAAGAATAGAATTATGAATTGTAAATTGTGTTCTCTAGGGTTAACATAAGGTGGGTATTTATAGTGGACTAATAAGACTCCAAGTAGACTTAGGAATTGAATTAAATAGCCCCTAGGTCGGTTTAGTCTCTTAACTAGGTCTCCAAGTTGGTTTAAAAGTCTTCTTAGAGTAAAAATCGGATTTGGGCAAAGACTGGAATTTAGCAGAAACTTCAAGGGCATTTTTGGCATCAATGATGGCAGAACTGGGCTTCGAGCGAAACATCAAAGTTGTAGATCTTGGAGTCCTCTTTCCAACGCATCATTTGGAGGTCTGATTCAAAAGTTATGGTTGTTTTACCGAGATTGCGCAGAATCCTAATCCAACTAGGACTAGGGTTGCGGGAACTAGATATTGGCAAGGGCTTTGGCGCACAGATTGGGGCAGAACGGACTCCATTGTGGGCCCAACTGGACTGGTTATGCTCCAATGTAAAATACTCATAAACCCATGTCTTCAGGGTCTCTCCAAAGCATGTCTTCATTCTTTCGCGATTTAAACTCAATCCGTAGTTCTTTCTCCTTGAAATCTTTCTTCAATGATCTTCATGACTTCAAATTGACTTCAATTAATCTTCAATCACAAACTTCGAATCCCCAAATCTTCACTCAAAAATGCTAAGTCCATATTTGTGTAAAAAGTCATCAAAATAGCTCCAAAAATAGTGAAAAACAACAAGTTTTCACTTTTCTTCTCTTCAAGATCTAAAAGCACAAATACTTGTAAAATAGGATAAATCACACATAAAAATACCAAAAAGCATAGGAAAATGATCATAAAAATAGGGTTAATTTTGACTTGATCAAAAAACAAGGGGGTCTATATGCTTTGAGTACATGTGATGCATGACACAAGACTTTCTTCTCAAACCGTTTCAAGAAGACAAATAAATAAGCATGGCATCGTCGCCTGGGACATCCTCATTACCGAATAATTGATTTTCTGTCAACAAGTGGTTTTATTAAGTTTAATAGCAAATGTAATTCTAAAAAGGATTGTGAAAGTTGTCAGATGGGAAAAGCTTGTAGACTTCCTTTTGAGCAAATTAATGAGACTTTTGATGATTCTCTTATGAAGATTCATTGCGGTTTATGGGGGCCTGCCCCACTTAAGTCAGTTGAAAAATATTGCTACTATGTTATCTTTGTTGATGAGCATACCTAGTTCACCTGGTTTTATCCAATGACCAAACAAATCTAATTTTATCATGTGTTTTACACATTTTTAGAGATTTGTTGAACGTCAATTCAACAAGAATATCAAGATTTTTTAAACTGATGAAGGAGGTGAATTTGCAGATAAATCCTTCTCCAAGTACTTAGCTGATCTTGGAATTCAACATCTATCAACTTGCCCAAAAACCCAGAACAGAATGGGTATGCAGAGAGAAAACATATATAGAAATATTACAGAGTTGGGTTTCACAATGATGTTCCAAGTCAAGTTACCAGCAATATATTGAGTTGAATGCTTTGCCACAACAATGTTCTTGATAAATCGTTTACCTTCACCAAGAATAAAAATGAACTCTCCATTTTTTGTTTTTATAAGAAACATGCTGATTATAATTCTTTACGTGTCTTGGGATGCAAATGCTTTCCTTATTTAGGGGATTCCCGGAAAAATAAGCTAGAGCCAAAGTCAGTTCCTTGTGTATTTATTGGCTATAGTATAAAACACAAGGGATACAAGTGTTTAAATCCAACAACCGGGCGAGATTTTATTTCTCACCATGTTGTTTTTTACGAGTCCAATTTTCCTTTTGCAACTCCAGATTCCTTATATGGAATAACACAATTGGAAGGTTAAATTTCTACATATCAAGATTGGGTTGAAACGTGTAGCACTAATGCAAATTTTCCTACAGGTGTTGAAACATTGCACGAATTCTCACCTGTCCACCACCTCTTATGAACCAAGTGGGCGCTACCACTCCACTAGCTATGCCTTCCACTATTGACGCACATGTTATTGGTGATGAAATTGATGGACGTAAAAGTGCTTCCATGTTCATGCAACCTTTAATGAAGTGGCCCCACCACAAGAAGCTTTAACTAGTCTTGAACCTCTTGTGCCGATTCCACCAAGTGAGCCAACTCAAACATGTGGTAGTCTTCAATCATTGGAGCCCATTTTACCAAGTAAGTCAACTCAACCATGTGATAGCGTGACTATGCATGAAGAAAACACCAATGTCTCTCAAATTGCGGACCGTTCTCGTCAAATGGTAACTCATTCTCAAAGTGGAATTGTGAAACCTAACATCAAGTATGTTGGTCTTCATGATTTCATGGGTGAAACAATATTAAGTAAGCCACGCACTATCAAATCTGCTCTTAAACATCCAGGTTGGACTGCTGCCATGCATGAAGAATTGAGTGCTTTACAATCAAACAGCACATGGAATCTTTTCCCACGATCTAAAGATATGAATCTTGTTGGTAATAAATGGGTTTTTAAAACAAAAACTCAAGAGTGATAGTAGTCTCGACCGTTTAAAGGCACGACCAATGGCCAAGGGCTTTCATCAAATTGATGGTGTGGATTTTGATGAGACATTCTCCCCTGTTGTAAAGCCAAGCAGCATTCGTACAATTCTTACCATACCAACTGTTCACAAATGGTCTTTAAGGCAACTAAATGTGAAAAATGCATTTCTTCGTGGATATCTCAATGAAGTAGTGTACATGGAACAACCTACAGGCTTTGTTGACTCAAAATTACCCAATCATGTGTGTCAACTCCAGCGTGGATTCTATTGACTTAAACATGCCCCAAGAGCTTGGTTTCACAGGTTAAGAAACTTTCTTTTTTATAATGGCTTCTCTTGTAGTTCTACAGATCCATCGCTGTTTATTTCTCATTCTTCTGAAGGCACATTGCTCCTTCTCATATATGTTGATGATATGGTTCTCACGGGTGACTACTCATCACATCTGCAAAACTTCATTTATACTCTTGAAAAAGAGTTTGCCATCAAAGATCTTGGACCATTGCAATTTTTTCTTAGTGTTGAAGTCCAGCAAAACAATATGGGTACTTTTTTTTATCTCAAAGAAAGTATGCCACAGACATCTTAAAAAGAGTTCAAATGGATGGTTGTAAGCGTCTTTCAACACCCATGGCCATGAAGACACGGTCTACCTCAAAAAGTATGGAGCCTTTCTTGATAAAAATCTATTTCGAAGTCTAGTAGGTGTTTTACAATATCTCACATTTACTTGTCCAGATATTTCATATTCTGCCAATTTTGTGTGCCAATTCATGCTTGCTCCTACTATTCGACACTTCCAAGCAGTGAAAAGAATCATACGGTATGTCAGTGGAACCATTGATCATGGCCTACAAATAAATGCACAAAGCATGTTGGATTTGTATGCCTTTTCGGATACGAATTGGCTGGTTGTCCTTTAACTCGACGTTCCACCACTGGCTTTTGTACCTTTTTGGGAGGAAACTGTATTTCATGGTCAGCCAAGAAGCAACCCACAATATCTCGTTCAAGTGCAGAAGCTGAATATAGAGCTATGGCGAATGCCACTGCTGAACTTATTTGGCTTACAACTCTGCTTCGTGAGGTTGATGTTGTGCTTCCTACCACCCCCAGTCTTTTTTGTGATAACATTAGTGCACTCCACATGACTATTAATCCAGTATTCCATGGGCGTACTAAGCATGTAGAACTTGACTACCATTTTGTTCGTGAGAAAGTTGCTTTGGGAAAATTTGACACGCTTTGTTCCATCCAGCAATCAAATTGCTGATATATTTACAAAGCCCCTTTCCAAATCATCACATATCACCTTACGTGACCAACTCGGCCTTTGTGTGCATCTTCGGCCTCGTTTGAAGGGGAGTGTTAAGGAACCAATTAGGGAGCCATCTAAGAAAGGTGAGCCAACCAAGTTAACTTCTTGACAAACTTCCAAAAACACAAATTCCACACATGGAAGTTGATCTCACATTTTTTGAATTCCTAAAATCATGTAATTGTAATTACAGAGAAATTTTCTTGTAATTGTATCCCATTATTCAAGGAATTCCCACATGTACAAAAACACTATAAATACAAAATACTCTCATTCAGTGTAACTTAGCTTGAGTAGAGTGTTCTTTCTATATTCTATATTTCATTAAGAGTGCGTTTGTTTTGCTTACTTTCCTGGGAAAGTAATAGGATGGAAACACTCTCCATCGTTTGTTTTGATAATTTTAGATGGGAAAATAATTTTAAGGGCATCTTGTAGGGCACCTACTTTCCATGCTAGATAGGAGAATACTTTCCCACCAGGAGGATAGGGAAAGTTTTTTCCTTCCTCCATTGAAAGTATAAATTTTATTAAAATTCCTTTTTTACCCATAAATTATCACCTTTGGCGCCAAAGCAAAAATTGCCGCCAAACCCATCTCAGTTTCTCCCCCATTACCGCTTACTCCATCCCTCCATTTGTGCTCTCCATTTCTCCATTTTGCCTTCCATTTCTCCATTCTGTTTCCATTTTTGCGCAAAACTCCTTTTCTTGTTCTCTGAGAAATTTCAATACATGAGAGTTGAAAAAGTTCCATAGAACTGGTGGTTCAATTTAGTTTCAAATATAGAATTCTTCTTTTTTGTTTTGCTTTTTCTCTGCAACATTCAACTTTCGCCTTCCAGCTTCCATTTTTCTCGACTTTTTTCAAGGTATGAATTACGTTAAATTCTTCACAATTCTGTCTCCATTTTTATTTTCGATTCTGATCCTTGTATAGATTAGCGAGTATGTGTGGTGATTTCTGCCTTAATTTCCTTAAAAATTGAGTGCGAATTGTTTTTCTATGATTTCTTTTGATATTTTTATATTGGAATCAAATCGGTTGAATTGAATTGCATTAGTTAATGGGTCTTTCGTTCAATTGGTAAAGAAGAAAGTATCAAACGTTGATACACATATGATAGCAATTTATTAAAGATATAAACCTGAATAGCTGTTTGAGCGAGCGTGGAAAGAAGCCATTTTCTTTGTTTTTTACAAAAGAAAGAAGGACTACCTGTTTATAGTTTGCTTTAATTTGTCTACCTGTTATTGCGTTCAATTTGCTGTGCAAAAGGCAAGGAAGATCCAAGTTGTTTGCCCATGAGAGCTGTTAACATGATTTCATGTAAATTTGACACTAAAATTAGACTGATGATTTCTAGTATCTGTTAAAGGAGTTCCAACCGTGTAGGAAACTTTGAATTGGTAGTTTTATTGCAAAATTATTCCTACAAAAGAAGTATTGTTATGGGATTAAATTCCTGAAACATACAGATCAGATTTGTAGAGTCAAAGCATCCAATTAGAAGTTGAAAATCATGAGATTATAGAGTTTTCTGCTCTTATTATTATTATCAGTGTGCGTCAGTTTATGCTCTGTTATTTTACCCCTGTTTTTGCCAACTATTTCTACCAAGAACTAACAAACTTTTCTAACACTAAATACCATTTGCAAACTGATAATAATAATAATATAGTTAATTAGGAATGCAAACTGATAAGTAATAAGACACCATTATTGCCACTAATGTACTAGGTGTAAGTTCAAACTCCTTATGGCACTCTAAGAAATTTGATAATCTATTTCCCTGCAATCATTTGATGATCATCTACAAGGCCAAAAAAAACTCGAAAGACTGATTTGGAAGATTTATATCTTTGGCGACTTCAACACTGATTTGGATTTCAAAGATGTTAACTTGTGCATTTATCTTTTGGGTTTGAAATATAAAGACTTATTTTTAGATTAAGAATAGATTATATATGTGTGTGTATGTCATTAATATCTTCATTTCATTAATATCTTATTTTTTTGAAGAAATTAAGGTGAACTTATTAAGTTTTTCTTGTCTTCCTCATTCTGATGTTTTTGTGCAGGTGGTGGTTGCACAAATATCTCCACTTCCTTTCCTTTATTTTGGATCTATTCTGAACCAGGTAGGTTCCTTCCAACCCCCAAATGTCATTGGTCGACTTTACTTTATTGAAACCAAAAGTATTTCTGATTGTGTAAAGAATATATACGTGTGAAAATTTATTTGGCATTGCTTATATACTTTTCTTAAGCATAAAGATTTAGACGATAATGCATGAGGCAAGTTAGTTGTGGATTGGTAGTTGTTTTGAAAGTGAAAATGTTTGTCACGATCTATGAAAATTGTGTTGAAAATGATGGCGATCGTCAAAGGATCATGGGTAGCTATTGGTGATCAAACCTGTTTGATTCATCTTTGAAGCCTAAAATTGATCTGTTTTTGTTTATATTTGAGGCTTTATAATTACTGATCTTCAAAATTCTGTTTCCCTTTGCTTTTGGATCAGTTTGATGATCTGATGCTAACATATATCTGATCACGAATCTGTTCTAGATTCTAGGGGCATGTATTAGTCTTTTACCAATTGATGCCATTGCTAATGATCATTTCGACTTTCAAAGATCAAACAGATAAGAAATGAAAATTGAATCAGGATTAGAAGCGAATCAATTTATAAACTTGCTATAAACTCGGTACTGTTATATTTTGGTTGGATGAACATGTTCAGGTTATAAGCTTGTTTTCTTTGGTTGCTTCTTTTAGTAGGGCCCTTTAGGAAATTTCAATGGATGAAACTTTACAATTACAAGCTGTACATGGTTTGCTCATGGCTATACATGCAATTCTTGCTCATCTGAACAACTTGTTGGAAATAGTTGATACAGTTGTAGAAGTGCTTCGTTTAAGGTTAAATAGTAGAAAACGCAAAAGAGTTCAAGGTAGCAGTTATGAGAGACAACTAATTAGAACTCTTAATTTTAGGAGGATGATATTTGATGATGATTTGAAATGTTTTCATACTATAAGGATGGATAGGGCAGCATTTTACAAATTGTGTAATTTGCTGGAAACCATAGGAAGGCTAGCACCAACCAAAAATGTGAGAGTTGAGGAAATGGTTGCGTTTTTTCTTTACATCCTTGCTCACCATACTAAGAATAGGATTGTAAATATGGAGTTTGTTAGAAGTGGAGAGACAATAAGTAGACATGTTCAAGCGGTTTTGCATTCTGTGTTGAGGTTGCACGAGGAATTGTTTAAAAAGCCAGATCATGTGCCTGAAAACTCTATAGACTATCGCTGGAAGTGGTTTAAGGTATTATTAAGATTTTTATTCAACAAATTATTACTTAATGAAACCGTTTTTATTTGATATAATTGAAATAATAAGTTGTGTATTTCATTTGAATATTTAGAATTGTTTAGGTGCCTTAGACGGAACTTACATAAAGGTCAAGGTGAGGCAAGAAGACCAACCTAGATACAGGACACGAAAGGGAGATATTGCCACTAATGTACTAGGTGTATGTTCACCAGACTTACAGTTTATATATGTATTGCCTGGTTGGGAGGGTTCGGCTGCTGACTCTAGAGTACTTAGAAGTGCCATTTCAAGGCTTAATGGACTAAAAGTTCCCGAAGGTAAAAATTTCAAACCAAAACTTATAAAATCAGTTTCTAATTTTCCAGGTTTAATTACATAACAAACTAAAGTTTTTTGCTAACCTTAGGTTTTTACTTACCTCTGTGATGCTGGATATATGAATGGGAAGGGATTCTTAGCTCCATATAGAGGTCAACGTTACCATTTGGAAAGAATGAGGAGAAAACGCTCTTCCTCGAACAAAAGAAGAGTTTTTTAATTACAAACATGCGAGTGCAAGGAATGTCATTGAAAGATGCTTTGGACTGCTTAAAATGAGATGGGCAATACTTAGGGAGAAGTCTTGGTATCCTGTGAAGACACACTGCAAAATTATTAGTGCATGTTCTTTGTTACACAATCATATAAGAAGGGAGATGGCTATTGATCCATTGGAGGCTAGGTTAAATGTATCTGATGGGGACTCGGACCCTTTCTCAAACACACAAAGCATCGAACATATTGAGCCATCTAATGAATGGACAGCCTTTAGAGATAATTTAGCTCAAACTATGTGGAACGAGTGGCAAGCTAGTAGGAATCAAGATTGAGTAGGCTGTGGCTAGTAGGAATCAAGCTTGAGTAGGATGTGTTTTTAATGTAATAGCTCAAAGTACATATGTTTGTGTTTTTATGTATAGTTTGCTGGATTCTGTTATGGGGCTTGATAGTCTGTATAGATTGATGTTCTGTTTTGTGCTTTTTAATTTTTGTTATGGATTCTGTTTTTATGTCCTTCGCTTACTTAGAGGGACAGTATTACGATCAAATTTATGGGGACAGGATTGTGCTTTGCAATCTCACATCTTCTGATTAAATTTCCTGAATTAATAGCATGTAAGTCAGAATGTATATGATAAAAGCAGCATCATCTTTGGAGAGCCATAGGAGATGGCTTGATGCTATTTCTGTAGGCATGATATTCAACTTATGTAGATTTTTGTATGCAATAAGTAATTTTTTCAGTTTAGAACTGAGTTATTTTTCTATGTTTGGCTCATAATCCCTTCTTGAGCTCTTTCTTTCTGATCTGTTGGACAATTAAAGTTCATAGTTCATACTATATACTATAGCTAATTTTGAGTCAGTTTATAATTGTTTTCATCAGTTTGATAGCAGAAAAATCTTTCTGGATTTTGGGTCTTGCAAGTTGCAAGTATATTATATATTTGTGGAATTTTGTAACTAGTTATGCATTGGAACTTGAGCCTTTAGTTTGCTTTCATTTTTCTTTTGCAATATTCAATAATTTTTGGGCTCTTCAGTCTTCCCCTTTCAGCCTTTCTGCTTTTGCTCTCAGTAGCCATCATGCATACATTCATACCGTTTCCTGCCTACTCTTGTCATCATCCTTCTCTAACTAATAACATGGAGCTATATCATATCAACTAACTTTGTTGTTCAATATTTCATGTTCAGAAGTTGACAGACAACTCAACAATACTGCAGTGTACTTCTGCAATATATTCATCAGATATATATGCTTTTACAAACTCAACCATGTACTAATAGTTCCTGAACCTAATAAAATTCACATGTTTCATATCAAAATCAAAATGCTAATCTTATATATAGCATATGCTAGCTAGAAAATCATATGTTCTTCCTCAAAAGGCAATTTGAATATATAGTACAACACTTAAAAGTTAAAACTCTTATTACAGTCTTTACCAAGTAATGATTTTTCTTAATAATAATGATTAGTGATGTGGATTGGGGGCGCTAACTTTTATCTTATTAGTGATGTGGGATTTTGCTCCCTCTATATAATCATATATATCTTCTGCCAAACCATACACTTTCTCCATCACTATCCCTCTGATTTTTCTCCAGTTCATCTCTAAAATGATTCCTTTTTAGCTTTATCCATGTATTACTTCATGTTCGTTTGAAAAATTTTCACCAAACTAATCATTTTATGCAAGAAATTTCATAGTGAAAAATGGATATTGTAAAATTGGTTTGCTGGCTTGTTATCTTTTGTTCAAACTCAGTAGTCCACACTCCACAGGCTGCTGCTACTCAACCGTTGAATCTTTATAAATTTGCATGTTCAAACTATCATTTTAACAACTGACTACCCACCTTCGACGATTTAATTGAAGATTCAAACACAATGATACGATTTTAATTGGATGTTATGACTCATTTAGTATGGATTATGGAATATATGAAGATGCAGTGATTAGAAAGAAAAGGTGCAGTAGAAATTATAGTTGGTCACACATTGTGGAACATTTGGAAGGAAAGGGTGCTCTGCTATTTTTGAGAAGAAAAAAAAAGTACCTAATCCTGTATTAGTGATTAAAAGAATAAAAATTGTTGTAGCAGAAAGTCTGGATTTAACAAGTCTACCAGATGGTAGAAGCCAAATGAAAAATGGTTAAGAATTTACTTAACAAACTAAAATTGCAGGCTGATTCTGCAGAAATGGCAGCAGAAGCATATATATGGAGAAGAACTGATGAAAACAATTATAAACTGACTCAAAATTAGCTATATACGTGTGAAAATTTATTTGGCATTATATATATGAATAATGATTATAATAGAGTATATATATTATTAATGAATAATGATTAAGAATAGTTTTACTTATGATTGATTACTTTACCAACTTATTTTTTCCTCATTCTGATGTTTTGTACAGGTGGTGGTTGCACAAATAGTTCATACTTCCTTGCCTTTATTTTGGATCTATTCTGAACCAGGTAGGAATCAGGTTCCTTCCAACCCCCAAATGTCATTTATTGTGTAAAGAATATATACGTGTGAAAATTTATTTGGCATTGCTTATACACTTGTCTTAAGCATAAAGATTTAGACGATAGTGCATGAGCCAAGTTAGTTGTGGACTGGTAGTTGTTTTTCAAAATGTATAGTCGTAGTCATTGTTCAAACAAATGCAGCCATTTGACAATGATAAATCAGATTTGTAGTTGATGAAAACTGGAATAGTGACATGCTTTTTTTCCTGACATTTTGTAAAACCTTAAACCCATATGTATGAAATATAGGAAGGTATGAAGATTTCTAATGAAAAGTGATGAACTCCTTGGCCGATTGCGCTTCAACATGATATAATCTATTTAGTAAATTCAGTGCAAATTGGAGGAGAAACCAGTTAAAGCAGTTAGCAGCTTGGGTAGAACCATAAACATCTTTGTAAAAAATAAAAGCACATACCAGTAGATAGCAAATTTAACATCTTTCCAGTAGTTTTGGATTGTTTACTTTACCAAAAATTAAACAAGAAACTGATGGAAAGCTAAATATATAACAGTCTTCATATGCAGGGGAGAACTATAAATTAGTGTAACCAAATTTTAATGTCTTGCATTGTATATTAATGATGAGTTGCAGACCTGTGCTCAAGAAGATGGCTATGAACAAAGAACCAAGGATGGGTGATGTATCAACTCCATCAAACTCAAAGAATAACAAGAGATCGACTCATCAGTGGACTCCATCTCAGGACATAATATTAGTTGATTGTTGTCTTGAACTTGTCAACCAAGGATGGAAAGCTGAAAATGGGTTCAGAGGTGGTTTCTACACTCAAGTTGAGAAACTGATGTCGGAGAGAATTCCTGGATGCCATATTAAGGGAGACCCTCATATAAAATCAAGAATCAAGACACTAAAAATTCAATATAGAGAGCTAAGATTGTTGAGGAGCCAAGGTTCTGGTTTTGGATGCGATGATATTAACAAGTGTATTACTTGTGAAGATGATATTGTTTGGGATGGATGGGTTAAGGTAATGTACAATTGATTGAACACTTGTTAATTTATATGCTAGTTTTACTAATTTTGACCTTGTTCGCAGAGTCACAGGGATGCTGCTGGACTTCGAAACAAGCCATTTCCTTTATATGACAGCTTAGCCATGATTTATGGACAGACCAAGCAAATGGTGAAGGTGCTGAGTCTCCATTTGAATCGGTTCAAGAACTAGACAAAGAGCAAACAATATTGGAGGCTGCTGAGGCAGCAACTTAAGCACACAATGAAACCATGAGAGATGACTATTTTGGAGTTGATGTGGAGCTCGACGACATAAATGAGACCGTGTTCAAGTCTAGTAATGGAACATCTAACAATGCAGCTAAAAGAACTCCACAACCATATGCAAATGTCCGTTCTAGAAAGGGAAAGAGAAAGGCATCTCCAGGCGAGTCAAGTGATGAGTCCATTAGCAGCAAAATCACTAAGCTTACTGATGTTTGTGATGCTACAAGATCACAAATTGATAAGGTGGCAGCAGGAATAGGTAAGGTGGCAAAATATTTTGATGTAGACAAGCCACTCATTTTTGAGATAATCTCTTCCATTGCTGGTTTAACTCCGGAGGAGGTTGTTCAAGCTTATGGGATAATCTCGGCGAATGAAGGGAAGGCATCATCCTTTTTCTCCCTCCCCAATGAAGCTGCACAGAAAATATTTGTCAAGGGAGTCCTTGACGGTCTAATTTAGATGTTGTTTTCTTTGGTATAAGATGACATGATAGTTTGAATGTTTTTAATTTGCTTCCTTGTTGTTCTTGTTTTATTTGTTGAAGACTATGTTCTTTGTTTCCTTGTTGAACTTGTAGTTTTTGTTTCCGCTATGTGAACAATCACTTTGTGTTTGTGTAGGATCTGGAAGACCATTTTGGAATTTGGTGACCAAAATGTTTTGTTTGCATTTCATGTTTTTAAAATAAGGATTCAAGAATTAGAAAGTCAAGCAAGAGATATACAGGTGCTCCTTGTTAGGAGTTTGTTGTAAGTTTCCAACTAAACTCTTGATTTGAAATATTGATTTTGTACCGTTTTCCTAAGGATAATAAGTTTGTTAGAAGTTTCAATGGTAAATATAGTTTAATTAAAACTAGAATAAACAATTGAGGAATTAATTTAGGGATATGGTTATTGAACCAACCCTTGTCAATTATAAGTTCACCTCTTTTTTTCCAGCAAAAAAAAAAGGATCTATTGTAAGTTGAATCTACAAGGTCTCTTCTACTCTTCTCAAGGTTGTAAGTTCTGCTTACTTGTAGTTTTTGCTTTAAGACTTCATTTTATTCTTTTTATTGAATTGAGATTTGTGTGGGTTTTGATCGATTGAGATTTTCATGAGTTTTATATTATAATATAGATATATATATATGATCTTAAGTAGCTTCAAAGAGAACATGAGCTATTTGACTAACTACTGTGATTAAATTGATCTTGTTACTCAATTGCGAGAGTGATTAATCTATTCAAAACAAATGCAGTACAAATGCAGCAAATCTATATGCTCTTTTGCTTCTTCTTTTTTTCTTATAATTGAATTCTTTCTTAATGATTATGTATATGTTTTTAAATTAACATATTAATCAATGTTTAGTAGCTTCCTTTTGTACGTTGAATTGAGTTCAAAAAAATAGTAAGTTGCTTGCATATGACTAATGTCTCATGTTCAAGTTACATATTTAACCATCCTTTCAGGCCAAGGATCCATTGCTGAACCGTAGACATCAGAGGCCTGTGAATGTGAGGTGGACAGTTGAGATGGAACATATTTTGGTAGATTACGTGTTGACTGTGCTCAATGGGAATACATGTATGAGGCCCTCGGATTACAATAGGTTGGAGGCACTTTTTAATGAGAGATGTCCTGGAAAAAATTTAGGAGTTAATGCCATTCAAAACAAACTTAAATGGTTGAAAAGATATTGCAGCCATATAAAAGTAATGCTTGAAAATGGATTTATTTTTAACTATGAAACAAAAATGGTTGAGGGTCCTAAAGAGTTGTGGGATGTATGGGTGGAACAATTTCGTTATGCAACAAGGGTGAAAGGAAAGGCAATCCCACATTATAATTTGCTTCAGATCATCTTTGATCCAACACATGTTTAATTGATGGAGTTCATTACTTTAGTAGCTTAAGTTAGTTGGCTATGAACAATGTTAGTCATTGTTTTTTTTTTCCTTTTTGTTTAAGCAATTTTATTGTGCAATGGACAATAATTTATGCTAAGAATGATTGTTTTCAATTATGTTTTTAAGGGTACGAGCTTACAAATAAAATTGTAGTCTTTGATCTTGAATAAATGTATTATAATTGATCAAGTGAATGTTTTCAAATTAAAACAAGTAAAAGAATAATTTGGGAAATTAAAAATATTTTCCAGGGAATGTACTAATAGACCAAACCATTGAAATTATTTTCCTAGGAATTTAATCATCACTTTCCTTCAGCATACCAAACATAGCAAACTTACTTTCCTAAGAATCACTCTCCCAGGAATCACTCTCCTGGGAATCACTCTTCCATGGAAAGTAAAAAACGCACTCTAACTTTACCCAAAAGACTAATATGTAAATCCTCTTGATATATTTCAATTGGATGGTCCAAAATTTGTATGGGCCCCTCCTTCCACATGAGGCCTTGTATACCACTTAGCAACTTATATGAGACTTGTCCATGGTTTCTCAGCCTTTTCACATAAAGATCCAAATACGTCACCCACCCAAGGCCCACCATATCGTATCTTTTGGTGTTTTTTTATTTTTGGATTTTGGTCTTGGCTTATTATCAAATTGGCCCCTAAACATAGCACAAAGTAACATATTACCCCCTAAATAAACTTTAATTTTGAAAATTGATTCGATTAATCTGGAAGAATTAGTATACTATATATATATATATATTATATATATATATATGAAAGTGTAACCTTGAGAAATAGAAAGGAAATCAAATCAACATCACAATAATTATTTTTCATATGTTTTTTTTGAATAAATATGTATTATTCATCCAGAGTAGCAGGAATAAGAACTGCTACAAGAACTGATACAAATGACTCAAGTTGTTTACAAAGGAAACAACTACCAATCTAGTTGCAAATGCCAACTATTACAAATGAAAATATTGATAGGATCTTTAGCAACATTTTTAAGACCAAGTAATCTAAGCCTGATAGATTCAGCAATAAGTTGGAAAGACTGCTCAACAGTGTGCATTTTCCGCTGAAAAATGCGAGTATTGCGCTCCCTCCAAATGCCATAGCAATATGCATTCCATGCTAATTTCAAAACTAAAGAGAGAAGAGACTTTCCCTTAAGTCTTGAAGTAGCCCACTGAAGTTCATATTGCCAATTACCAACTGATCTTGTCAATCTGCAAGCTTTAAGAATTCTTTCCCATAACTTCTTTGAGTAATCACAAGCAAAGAAGATATGGTCTCTACAATCATTATGTTGCCCACACAGCACACAATCCACAGAATCCAATTGGAGATTCCAGCTGCTTAACCTGTCCCTGGTAGGTAGTCGATCAAGAATAGCCATCCAAGTAATTATAGAATGCTTAGGAATATTATAAGAAAACCACACTAATCTCTGCCAAGGGACACGAGAATTCTGACGCCTCAACTTATCATAAATCAGAGAAATCTGGAAGGTGTAATCAGGTTGAGACCAGTCACCATTTCGAATAAACTGATCAGCTCTACTGCGTAACTTGAGTAGTTTTTTCACATTCCAGCTATATCGTTGAAGACTAGAGATCTCCATAATATTGTTGCCTTTAAGAATATACTCATTAATCCAAGCTATCCATAGTGAACCTGACTGTATAAACATGTTCCAAAGATGCTTAATAACACAAGCTTGATTCCATGTCACTAAGTTCTTAATGCCAAGACCACCTTCGGACTTAGGATGACTGATCCAATCCCAACTGACTCTAGCACCTTTTGCATTACTATCGGTGCCCTTCCAAAAGAAAGAAGAACAAAGCTGATTTAATTTCTTAACTACTGCACCAGGCAAAATGAAGCTTTGGCACCAGAAATTATGTATGCTAAAAAGAACTGACTGTATCAATTGAAGTCTCCCAGCAAAAGAAAGGTACTTCATTGACCAATGCGAGATCCGCTTCTTAACTCTATCAATCAATGTTCCACAATCCTTTTCACTAAGACTTTTGGAAACCAAAGGGAGTCCCAAATATCTCACAGGTAGAGTGCCAAGTTTAAACTGAGAAAAAGACTGCATTTCTTGAACATTTTCATCAGAAACCCCTGCTGTAAAGAGTTCACTTTTCTCACAGTTTAATCTCAATCCAGAGTACTGATAAAACAAATCAAGAACATTTTTAACACCAGCAACAGATTCAGTAGTGCCCTTAGCAAAGATCAAAAGGTCATCCGCAAAACATAAATGAGTAAGATTTATCCTTTTACACTTAGGGTGAAAAGAGAAGACACCAAGTTGAGCAGCAAAATCAAGTAATCTAGAAAGGACATTCATGGCAAGAACAAAGAGGTAGGGAGAGATAGGATCCCCTTGCCTCACTCCTTTAGCACCAGCAAAATAGCCAACTAACCCACCATTAAGAGATAAAGAAAACATGGGGCTAGTGAAACAGACAGAGAGCCAAGATATAAAAATATCAGGAAAATAATGAGCCTTGAGAATATTTATAAGGAAAGACCAGTCAATAGAATCAAAAGTCTTCCTTAAATCAATCTTTAAAGCACATCTCGGTGAAGAGCTCTTTCTATTGTAGCCACATACTATTTCTTGAGCTAACAGCACATTATCTACCAATTTTCTCCCTTCAATAAATGCACATTGATTCTCAACAATCAAAAAAGGCAGACAAAGTTTCATTCTATTAGCTAAAATCTTTGTAATGCATCTATAAATAATAGTGCAACAAGAAATAGGCTTAAACTCAGTTATGTAAGTAGGATTAGGCACTTTTGGAACTAGAGTAATAGCTGTAGAGTTAAAAGCAGTGAGCAATGAACCTATTTGAAAAAAAGTGAAGAATGGCCTCCACCACATCCTTTTTCACCACACTCCAGGTTGATTTGAAAAAATGAGCATTAAAACCATCTGGCCCAGGTGCTTTGTCACCACATATAGAAAACATAGTACTTTGAATCTCAGTAGGGGTAACAGGAGCAATTAAAGATTGTCTCATCTCCTCAGGAACAGTATCTTGCAATAGATTTGTTAGAAAATCAACAGAACAGCCATTGACTGCAGAATCATTCTCACCAAGTAAAGATCTAAAGAATTGAATGGCCTCATCTGAAATTTGCTGAAATGTATCAAGACTATCATCATTAGTTGTTCTCAATGTTTTAATAGTGTTGGACTTCTTTTTTATAGCAACCACTTTGTGAAAAAACTTGGTGTTCTGATCACCTTCTTGTAACCATTGCACTCTTGACTTCTGTTTATAAAAACTCCCTTCAGCATTGAGGAGGTTTTTTAATGGCATAAATACCACTTTGCACCCTTAAGTTTATACGGACAGCCAGTTTACTCCCAACTTTTTTATTTTGACCAAAACACACCCTAAAGTTTTATTTTTGTGCCACTTTGCACCATCTGTCCGGTAGGACAAAACAAATCGATCGCGGCGTCTGACGTGGCATGCCACGTGGACAAAAAATGACACGTGGCATGTATCCTTTTGT
>AWWV01014390.1:0-38623 GCA_001974805.1 Corchorus capsularis
CGACTTTTTGGTACATGTGGCGTGCCACATGTCACTTTTTGGTACACGTGGCGTGCCACGTCGGACACCGTGATAGAATCGTTTGTCCTACCATGACGGAGGGTGCAAAGTAGCAACAAAAATAAAACTTTAGAGTGCGTTTTGGTCAAAATAAAAAAGATGGGGACAAAGTGGCAGTCCGTACAAACTTAAAGGTGCAAAGTGACATTTATGGCGTTTTTTAATTCTAATTCTTTAACCTTCAGATCATCAATCAGCTGTGAAGATGAAGAATTTAATATAGCAGTTTGCAAATGAGCTACTTCCCCTCTCTTTTGGTTTACTCTATCGGAAATCTGCCCAAAATTCTCTATGTTAAACTGCCTTAAAACTGGCTTTAATCTCTTAAGCTTCCGATTCTCTATTTTTCATATGTTACTCTCGCGAGAATGGATGAAATTTAGCAGCCACCCAATTAGCCTCATATTACACATAGCATAGATAAATTATCTTCAACAATTCCTCCAAAAAAAAAAGGAAAGCCTTCAATTTTTTACAAAGAGCAGCGAAATACAACATTAGATAAGTCAGATATGGATGATATTTGCTACCTTAAACATGTTATGTCTGGAATCAGATTCACATGTTCTTAAGGCTTTATTTTTACACATACATTAAAAATCCCAAGTACTTCAAAACAAAAACATTATTCAGCAGATAAATGGCTAGGAATGGTCGGAATCAAGATTAAATCATCTTTCCTTCTTGCGGTAATACCAAAAGACTCTGTCATGTCTAGATTTTCATGGCTGATTCCACTTGGAAACTTCCAATCAAAATGGTAGAGCAATTTTGCAAGAGGCAACTCAATGTTAGGAAGTGCATACAGTATACCTGGGCACATCCTTCTTCCTGCACCAAATGGGATGAACTCCAAATTTGCTCCTTTAAAATCAATGGAACTGTTTAAGAACCTTTCTGGGTAAAACGTATCAGGTTCATCCCAATGATTTGGATCTCTTCCTATCGCCCACGCGTTGATTAAGACTCTGGTCTTGGCAGGTATATGGTAACCATTAATTTCACAGTCCTCTCGGCTTTCTCTTGGAAGTAACAGAGGCAAAGAAGGGTGTAGCCTGAGAGTCTCTTTGATTACTAATGCTAAGTATTTTAATTCATGTAGGCTTTCTTCATTAACATCACTTCTTTCATGGAAGACCTGTCTCACCTCATTTTGTGCTTTTTTAAACACCCTTGGATTTTTAAGCATTTCTGCCATTGCCCAGTCCACAATTGTTGATGATGTCTCACTTCCTCCACTAAAGATATCCTGAGAAATAAGACCCAATTAATATTAGTTCAAAAATGATGATATAGAGTTGAAATTAAGTTGAAATTGATCAAAACTAGATATATACTAACCCAAATGATTGCTTTGATGTGTGTGTCAGTCAAGGGAATATCAAGATCACCAAGCTGCTGAATCTTTAAAAGTACAGTAATAAAGTCTTCTTCACCAATTTCGTCACCATTCAATCTCTCCCTATGTTCATCAATGATGCCCTGAAGTATCATATCACTCTTTCGATGCAGAGTCTTGAGTTTTTGGCTCATCCCACTGAACAGTCGAACCACAGACGAAGATGGGTACATGTCTGCTAAACTAAATCCCGAAGACAACTTTATAATTTGTTCGACAACCCACGGATACATTTCCTGGTTCTTGCTTTTACTTCCGAAAGCTGCTCTCGATGTGATCCCATATGTCATGGAAAAAATCTTCTTGCTGAGGTTGATTGGCGACCCTTCATTCAAACAAATCCATTTCACAAGAGACGAAACTTCTTCTTCCCTAATTGACCGAAATGATTCGATCCTTTTCGCCGTTAAAAGTTCCACGGTGCAAATTTTCCTCACCTGTCTCCAGTAATTACCGTAGGGTGCCATGGCAATGTCTTTGTAACCGTAAGTGATTGAGTCAATGGCTATCACATATGGTCTACTGGCAAAGACGAGACCATTTGTAACCGTGACAGCTTTTGCAACTTCGGCGGAAGAAACAACCATGGTCGAGATTTCAGCGAGCTGCAGATGCATCAACGGTCCATGTTGATTGGCCAGGTTTCCAAGAGTGTGATGAGGCAGTGAGCCGATAAGCTGGTGCATGTTGCCTATCAATGGTAATTTCCATGGCCCCGGTGGCAACTTAACATTCGAATTTGAGGTTGTAATTGGAACTCTTTTTGCAAGTTTAAGTGCTACTGACAAGAAGAGAAAGAAAGCAAGCAAGATTGACAATGAGGGTAATAATTGCAGCTCCATTGTTGATGAAGAGTTTTGGTTTGAGGGTATTTTAATAAGCAAATTCCAAATTTGTCTTCCATCATGCTTTCGTCCTAAGCATTTATTTCTAAAAACTAAAAAGCAAAGAAAAAACATCTAAATAAAGGAAGTCATATACAAATCGGAACCAAAATACTCTACTCTCATTTTTGGTGCCCCATTGTGCCCCAACCACCAAATTACGTTACGTGTCCCTAGTATTATATCTTATTTGTTTTCAAGTTTTAATAAATAGTAAAAATCCTAATTAAAACCAGGTTTAACCCCAAATTAACAACAAATAATTATATATAAGGATTAGTCCTAAATTTTAATACATTGCTCATAGGGTTTTAGAATGAAAATATAAAATTTAATTTAACTAGGCAAATAAGGAATAACATTAAGAACTTAAAAATGACATGTATCATTATTTGGTAAATGAGACACAATGGAGTACCAAAAATGGGGGCAGAGGATTTTTATCCAACTACAAATCGAGTGCACATTTCATTATTGGGCCGATATACTAATTTAATCGGAAAACTTATCATCAAATCTTTTCCAAGGCTTTAATATTCATTTATTGGTCAATTACGTAACGAATTGAATAAAAAAGAAGGTTATATTGTACACACCTACCACTCTTTTTCTGTAATTTTTTAATTTACCCTTATGTGATAGCCATCAAATCTTTTCCAAGGCTTTATTCATTTATAGTGCACATTTAAAAAGAAGGTAATTTTTAAACAGAAGTCAAAATGAACAGTGATGGCGAAAGAGAGAACCAGAGAGTAGTTTCCATGCATGGGCCAGGAGGTAATAAATTTTGGTGTGAGTCCAGCAGCTCTATTTTGGATCACATCCATTTATTAAGCACTATGAATGAAGGTAAGAAGGAACGTGAAGAAGATTGGTGGGGAATTTGTTATCCATGGCAATACTAGGAAAGACTATATATGTAGTAAGGGAATAAAAGTTCAGGTTTTTGGTTGAAACTTGAAAGAAATTGCATTTTCTTCTTAAAATATGAGGGCCATGCCGCGCATGCGCAATATATATATATATTTTTTTCATTTTGGTTTAATTAAAAAATATAGTATCCAAGATGATGCTACTAGATATATATTCATCAAATATCAAAGATATCCTCAAACCAAAGATTTGCTTACATGATTATAAATGGTTTTGACTTGCTCTGAAAACGATCGAGTTCCCATATATATTTTACTCCTGCGATATTCAAGATTACATGAATATTGCTCAACCAAGAGAAAAAAAAAGGAAAAAAAAAAAAAGGACCACATGATTAATGACATGCGTATCTTGGAGGAGTAAGGGTATACACTAATCCAATAACCCAATTGTATTCCATAAAAAATAACCCAATATTGTATAAGTAAAGATTAAGGGATATGTTGCGGTTAAGAGACATGCTCCACAGGTATCCCATTTATTTTTCGGAAATGATAGCTTGTTATTCCTTCGAGCTATTTTGGCAAAATGTGATGTTGTTAGGGACTTGCTGAATAAGTTCGTATTGGCATCAGGGCAGCAGATAAATATCGATAAATCCGTTGTGTTATTTAGTCAAAATACCCCTCAAGGATTAAGGGATAGTATTATGCAGAAGCTGGGGTTGGGCGAATTATTGAGAATCATAAGTATTTGGGTTTGCCTATAATGGCTGGTAGGTCGCAGAGGACAGAGCTGCAGAGTATGAAGGATCGGCTTTGGGGGAGGTTACAAAGCTATCGATTGCGGGAAAAGCAGTTCTAATTAAAAGTAGTAGCAAAAGCAATACCCCTTTATCTTATGAGCTGCTTCAAATTCCCGAGTTTCCTACGAGTTAAATATATTGATTGCTAATTTTTTGTGGGGAGAAAAGAATGGTCGGAAGAAAATCCATTGACGTAACTGGGATGATTTTTGTGTCTCACAAATGGACGGTGGACTTGACTTCAGGGATTTTGAGGCATTTAATTTGTCTCTCCTTGCTAAAAAAATGTTGGAGAATAGTCCAAAATCCAGACTCGTTGTGTTCTCGAATCCTTAAAGCTAAATATTTTTGGGGATCCAGTTTTATGCGGGTTAAAATAGGACGGAATCCTTCGTTTATTTGGAGAAGCTTTCTTCAAGGAGGAAGGCATTGGAGGAAGGATGTCGTTGGAGCATTGGAAATGGGGCTAGTGTTTTGGCAATGGAGGATAAGCGATTAGATAGCCCTCCGAACTACAAGCCGAGGCGAAAAGACTTCAATAGCAAACTTGGACAATATGAGGATTTCGGACTTAATTGACTTGAACACTAGAAGTTGGCAGGTGGAGTAATTAGAAGAGGTGTTTGTTGAGGATGATTGTTTCGAGATCCGCAGCCTCCCACTTCCTCGCCATATTAAGGGTGACTCTTTGATATGGAACTTGGATCCAATGGGAAATTTCTCAGTTAGGTCAGGGTATATTGTTGCGAGGAAGATCCTGGGTCGTATTGAGTTTCCAATACAGCAACGCTCTCCAACTTGGCGTATCATTTGGACTGCAAAAATCTAACCGAAAGTGCAGTATTTTGTTTGGCGAAACTGAACTCTCTTTTGCCAGTAAGGACGATGTTACAAAGCAAGGGTATGGATGTAGATCCGCATTGTGTAGTTTGTGGTAGCCATTCAGAAACTATACCTCATTTGTTCTTTTTTTGTCCATTTAGTCGGGCAGTGTGGGCATTAATGTGTCCATGGCTTGATGACTATGTGAAATAGACCTGTTCAAGGGTCGGGCTACCCGCCCGAGCCCGTAAGCCTGCCCGATATTTGGGAGGGCTTGGACAAAAGTTTAAAGCCCGTTGAACGGGTTTGGATAAAATTTTAAGGCCTGCTCACAAAATGGGCCGGCCTTGGTGTTAGCCATAAAAGCCCAGCCCGACCCGTATACTTAAATAATTAGAATATTTTATTTATTTTTAATTAGATTGACTAGTTAAAATATTTATTAGATGTGTAAATTAATTATTTTGATAAAAATTATATATGTTAATTAAACTTTACTATCTTAAATATAATATATATTACTAAATTAATAATAAATATATTTTAAATAATAAATAATGAGTTTAAAATAAATAAATATTATATATTTAATTACTAAATGTGTGGGCTTGGACGGGTCTTGGACAAAGTTTTTTTTAATTGGATGGGCTTGGGCATAAGCTTAGACCCGTTTAGGCGGACCGGGTCGGACTTGGACAAGCCTTATAACTATAAATCAAAGTTTGGGCCCGGCCCGGCCCGACCCATGAACACCTCTAATGTGAATGAGTGGGCATTTGGGGATGAGTTTTGGGAAGCACTGCTTACTAAAGCAGCTCAATTGGGATCTTTGGATAGGATTCTATTAACGGAATGGAGTATATGAGGGAATAGAAATCGGTGCTACCATGACTCGGTCTGTGGAACTCCATCCAAACTTGCTGCTGCTATTGAATTTCATGTAAGACAAGTGTGTAAAATACTGAATGAGGATCCAAGGTCATGCTCTTGCCGGATGGATTTGCATAGGATTCTATTAACGGTATGGAATATATGGGGGAATAGAAATCGGTGCTACCATGACTCAGTCTGTGGAACTCCATCCAAACTTGCTGCTTCTATTGAATTTCATGTAAGACAAGTGTGTAAAATACCGAATGAAGATCCAAGGTCATGCTCTCGCCGGATGGATTTGCAATGGAGACCTCCACCAGCAGGTGCTGTCAAGATAAATGTAGATGTGGCTTTTGATCAACCAAGGGATGGGGAAGGCTTGGTTCCAGTAGTTCGCGATTCTAATGGTATGATTTTGGGTTGCATGGCTACTAAAAATCACTTTGTCAAGGACCCTATGTACGCCGAGGTGTTTGCACTTAGGTTAGGTGTTTTGATGGCTAGACAGGAGAGGTTTCGGAAGTGCATTATAGAGAGTGATTGCTTGTTGGCCATCTTAGCAATTGACAAGGAGGATTTTGGTAATTGGGAAGGTGCTTGTGTGGTTGACGAGATTAGGAAGTTAGCTTCTTTGAGTCAATTTCTTTTGTTCATGTCAAAAGAGAAGCTAATGTCTCACCCCGGTCCAGAAAATCAAGTACGGACAACCACCGTGTTACCTCGAAACACGTGCCGGTCGGTCACGTGCCCCAAGGCTCCACAAGGCGTCATTATCATAAAAAGACGTCAAAATATAAATAGAGTAAAAATTTGAAAACAACAAATCGGGTACGTGACAACCATTACGAAACCTTGAGTTAAACTCCATTAGGCTGGAATCTTTCCAAGGCTCCGCAAGGCTAAATCGGTAATTTTTGACAAATCCAAAGTTTATAAAATACAGTAAGTAGTTAATGTAATCATGTTGTAGTTAATTAAACCTTTGTCAAAACAAATCATAACAGTAAATATTAGTTTCCAGTAAAATTTTAAACTTTAACTTATTTACGAAAATGTCATTATTAAAATGTACCAATTTTAAAAAAACATGTTTTTAAATATTCTACGTAGAGTATTTTTGTAACGTAAATGTTCAAAAAAAATCTATAATATACCAAAGAGTGAAAACACGATGTTTCTTAGACTAATCGAGTTTCGGTGAGGCCCACAGAAATATTATACAATGGATACATGACTTAACCTTCTCGTCACTGAGCGCACATGGGATTGGGATTCCACCACGACGTTCCTATAACGCGGATAGATATTGCTATGGACCTGAAAATGTTAAAAAGATGAAATAAAACAATATAAAAAGAAAATGGTGGGTACAAATACCCAGTGAGTGAACAGTCATAAAATTAAATAACTGGAGATAAATAAAACTAACATTTTTATTTTTAAAACATGAAAGCTATATTTAAAATACATTTCAAACAAGGCCTATGAATCTTTAAAACAGGGTTTAGCCAAAACCATGTTTCCCGAGTCATCACCTTGGCCGAGGTCGACAACTAGGGCCGCCAAGGCTTTGTAATAATAAAATGATAAAAAGAGCCCGTTCCTTGGTGTTGGCAAAGCTCAGTCTTGTGCGGTGGTAGTTCACAAGAGGAGCTCTCAATGTTACACCTTGCGGGTTATCCTTCGCGCCTCTCGCCAAGGTAACCACAATCACCTACGCCCCTCAAAAGGCAGTCCGTAGGCTACTAAAGTCACTGTAGTAACAAAATCGTTACCCCTCGGGGTACCACCATATGATAAAAACAGTACAACCAAGATGACTCCAATTAATTATCTCCATAAGGATACATTCATCAAAACACGTATATATTTATCAAATCAAATAATTCAGCCATCTCAGTAAATCTATGAATTTTCATAGGCCGATGATAAAATCATCACATTATATAAAAACAAGCAGTATATAACAAAAGCAATAATAAACTAATTAAAATCTTTCCATGACTGTTAAATATAATAAAATGTCCACTCACTAGTTTAGAGAGGGTGTTCACTCCCTGTCCTCTTCAATTGCTTCCTTTGCTGTACTTGAAGTGGTAGTAATTCCTACTCAAAACATGGGACATGATTTAATAACATGACAAAATAAACTATTTTCGCAAGGGCCTAGGACCATATGAGATGCATGTATATATGCAAAATTTACTATCTTTAGGTAGATAATCGTCAACTTAATACCAGTTCCATTTAAATCACTAAGCCACCCTCATATGCCAAGCTTTCCTCTTTTTGTCATCAATTGACACATTGCAATACTTCCACTACTAATCATTCCTTTCTCAACTAAATTTAAATTAAAGTCAAGGCAGTTTGCAAGAACCCACTCAACATGCTAATATAATCCGGCCAAAGCTAATCAAATTTCTTCAATTCGTCAACTTTATAGATTGAGACTACCTACAACTAAAGAATTTCCTAACTATCAAATAAAAAGGAAATTGATCATAATGACCATATATATATATATATATATATATATATATGTATGTATGTATGTATATAATTCGGCCAAACATAATCTTTCTCTTAATAAACTTAAAATTTTAAACTTATCATACTCTACAAATCAAAACTACTACAAATAAAAGATTAGCATTGACTTCATATGATTTTGACTACTTTGACCCATGCATGTCTCAAGAGTATATCCAATTCTCAAGGCCTGAAATCTCAATTTGGTACCAAACCTTTTACGAAAATCCCAACTTAGTACCAAACCTTTTATTTCGTCCAATTTGGTACCAAACGTTTTATAAATGGTCCAATTTAGTACTTTTTCAGGTTGGAGTCAGGAAGTGCAACTCATGCGCCGTTAAGTGCTAACTCTATTATCCTATGTGGCTTTTTTAAATATTTTTTTATTATTTTTGAATTTTTAAATATTTTTTTATTTTTTAATATTTTTAAATCGGCTCAAATAGGTACTAAACGCCTCAAAATTGGCTCAAATAGGTACTAAATTGGATCAATGTAGATTTTTTTTTTTGCTACTAATTATTTCAAATTTCTCTCTATTTTTTGTTCATAGAATCAGTGAGATCTTTGGATTTTTCTAACTAAATTCTGCTTATTTAAAGGGAAATAAGAATTTAGTCAAAGGAAAATAAGAAGCAACTTTTTAAGGCAAATATACTAAACTTGCATAAATCAAATAAATCCTTAACAATATGTAAAGCCATTAAACACAATTATCTTGAACAAAAAATCAAATACAACTACCAGAAATTTCAATTTTTTTCTTTTCCCTTTCAATCAACACTTCTGCTTCTTCAAAACAGCCACAATGGTTTGTAGCAAAAAAAACAGCCCTAATGATCAAGTTGCCCCAAGCACTATTTTATCAAATTCATCATCATGATTCACCATGGAAAATAGGCTTTGAGAGTCCACTGAACAAGCTGCAAAAGGAGGGGAAATAGGTTCAGAACAAGCAAAGGAGAGTTTTGAACACAGGTGCAAAATGCAGGAAGTTTAACAGAGTATGCAGAGGCAAAGGTGCAAGGAAAGTTCACAGTAAGTTCAATTAGACATATAAGCTTGGTTGTCCTCAATGAATAATGATGAAACCAGACAATGGATCCAAGCCTTGCCACCTTGCTAGCCTAAATTAATGCGAAAGAAAAAATGAGTTTTCAATTCCAGAAACTATAATAGCAATTGATGTTAATGTCCGTGTTAAAGTTACTTATTTCTAAGAATATCTATCAAGGCATATAAGCTTTGTTCTAGGACATGTTAAAATCATATATATTTCAAAAACATTCAATAGCATTTCACCTATTAATTAAAGATGCTACCTTACAGACCTTACTTAAAAATAATTAAATCATACCTCTTTGCAAGTCTCTTCATGATTTTGCAGGAGCTTCACACTCAAGCACTCACACCTCAGCATTTCTCAAAAGAAAAAGAAACAAAACAAAACAGCCACCATTTCACCATCTACACCATAGGTTTCCATTACAGTAAAAGACCTCGCAAAACAGACAAAAATTAGCTCAAATTTCAGAATGGAATTTCAAGGGAGTAAACAGGAATTGGGAAAGGAATTTATCTCACGAGCAGTACTTGAACTTTGATAGAAAATAGTACTATAATTAAAACTTTGAACTACTATAAAGAAGGTGGCAGGGAGAAAAATAAACACAAAATTCACCATTATTATTAAGTGAATCCAAATCATTTAACTCAGCTTATGTGAATGCAAAGAGCAAATTGCCCTTGAAAATGTCCCTAATCTGTTGGCCGAAAGAATTTGGCATCCAAACTCTTTATCACTTTATTGACCCACCATTTTGAAATCAATTAAGACATTAAAATGGATACCAAAGTTCTTTTGTAAAATCAAAGTGAACAAAAGGAAGGACATTTTTTACTAGTCAAAGTGGACTAACACACTATATAATAAAACTCTTTCAACAATAACCAACCTAAAATTAGACAAAATCTATATACAGTGAGTCTTGAAATTTATATATAGTGTTAATTTTAAACTATGAAACCCACTGGACCTAACCAGCATGTAGAAGAAAGAAGACTAAAGAGATGGCAGAAGCTAATTTATTTGTGGAAATTAACTATTCTCAACCATCATATACGCACCAAGAAACTAATGGACCATCCTACGTGCATTCTGCCTAGCTCATTGACTTTGTGCCAAGAACAATGTGGTATGTTAAATCTAGCGTTTCTCAAAATTACATAATATATAGAAACACATAGGACTTAGGTTCAGGGAACAAGAAATTCACATAGGAAAGACGCAAAAAGCAACAATCACAGCAAGGGTTCAATGGTAGTTGTAGGCAAACCACAACACACAGCCAACAGAAAAATCCCCAACAATCAGAGTGAAATTTCAGGAAAAAGAGGGAATATCAGAAAGCTACCTTTCGACTACTATCCAATTGGCCTAGATTTTGATGGGCATCCTCGGATTGGCTAAAATTGACACCTGCACAACAATCCAAGAAGTTGTTAGGAGCAAAAATCAACAAAATAAAAAGGAAAGAAAATAGAAATTAGAAGATGACAACTAAGGGTCGGTGCTCATCTTTAAAAAGGAACTCTCAGTCTCTTCTCAGGCAATGACGGATGCCTTCCCCTCTCTCTAAAATTGTCTTCTTTCTCTAGAAATAGAAAAAAGTTAGGGTTCGAAGATAGGGAATTTTAGTTTGAGGGTTCATTTCTTGAATACGAATGGTGAAACGTCAGGGGATAGAGAGGAAAATGAAGGCAGGGACCGTGATCGGTCGTTGAACAAATCACAAAATAAATCCCCACAAACCTATAACTATTAGTTAGGGCAATTAGGGGTCGAATCCACAGAGAAGGTAGGAGCAAATCAAAGCCAAATTACACAAAAGAAAATCTTACCAAAGGGGATTTTTTTAGGTTTTCAAAATAGGTAAACTAAATTAGAAAACAATTATATAAATCTAAACTAATGACTAAGAAAACAATTTAAGAGAAACAATTAATTAAAAGCATACTTCTTCTCCTTTAGGTAATTATTTTGATCAAGTGAATCATGGATCATAGACACAAAGCATAAATTTGACTTAAATTGCAATCAATTAAGAATCATAAATCATCCCAAATCGGTATATAGTCTAAGACGTAGACATCAACTTTCAATGAAACAAAGTAATCCCCTTAATATCTTAAACAACTCCATTTGAATAATTGGTATAGGAATCAGATGTGATGCTCATTCCAACATGCTAAACAGATTAACTTGTTACTAACGAAATTAACCTCTCATGTTATGATCCAGGTACCACCCCTTCCTATAACAAGCATTAGGTTTTATTAATCCACATGCATGATAAATCAATACTAAACTTGCCTACGTCAATTTCCATCTCGGCCTAAAGATTGCAACAATGTTTGATATCCCATTGAACCTAGGACTCCTAGAATTACAATTGTTACTTGGACCAACTTTAGCTTGACTCAAGCTACTTGAATCTAACTATAGCATTCATAAATCTCAAGATAAGTAGTACTCCAAATCAATTAAAATGTTCATAAGATGAAGCACAGAGATAAGAAACATATTCAAACAGAAAAATCAAATTATTAAGAACAAAAGTCTCACCATAAATTTATTGATCAAAAATACCTAAGGAAAAGAAGTAAAGGTTTAACCTCTCATGGATTGGAGTTCCCAATCCATGAGAGATTGAAAACTTACAAACCAAAGAGGAAAAGAGGAGGAGACGGCTGCGTCCTCTCCAAACCGCAAAACCTAGAGAATAAGAAGAGAAAAATTGTGTTGTAAGTTGTTACTAGGGTTCTAGGATAAGAGGGTATATAGGCTGCCTAGGGTTTAATTTAGAGTTCTAGATAACTAAAACTAATCCTAGGGACGTTCTGGGCTCTTCTCCATGTCTTCAAGCTAACCCAAATAGAGGAATTGTGCTTAAATTGGTTAATCCCACAAAACAGGCCTAGGACAGTTTCTGCCCGCTGACTTCAAGGGCATTTTCGTCCACGAAAACGGAAAAACTGGGCTTCGACCAAAACACGAAAGTTGTAGCTCTTGGAGTTAGCTTTACAACGGCTACTCATTTGCCTCAAACGGAGCTCTGGATCAAAAGTTATGGCGAAAATACAGAAAGGTCGCCAAATCTGGAAACTAATGGAGAAGTTTCAAGAGGAAGTGACACGCGATGGCATGCTTGGCGCGCGCGGAGTCATGCCCCGGCTCCCCCTGGGCGCCCACCTGGTTGCACTGAGCGCCCAGGTCGTTTGCTTCAGGCCCCAGGTCGGCAGCATCCATGTGGCTACTGGGCGGCACCCTCGACTCTGGCTGGGCGCCCATGTCGCAAGCCTGGCGCCCCACCTGGTTTGTCTCAGGACCCATGTGCTCCAGTGCTTGTCTGCCACTTGACATGTCTTCTTGCCTTGAAACTCAACTTTGCCCCTTTGCTTCAAACTCTTGAAAATCAATCTTATGATGATAAAATTGACTCTTCAAGCTCTTCAATCACGATCATATTGACTCCATTCTTCATTCAAATTGTCCTTGGAAAATATTTGTGTAAATAATCATCCAAAAAGGTACAAAATTGGTGATTTTGCACTTTTCTTCACTTTAGCACCTATAAACACAAATATACCAAATATAAGGCATAATCAAGCATAAAATACCCAAAAAGCATAGGAAAATGACCATAAAAAGATGCATAATTTTGGTCTGATCAGACCGCGCGGGGGGAGAGGAGATCAAGGCAGCGGCGATGCTAGGGTTTAGTGGAAAAGGGGATCTGTTTAGAAAAAACGAAGAAGGAGAACTAGAGAAGGAAAAAGAAAATAAAAGGAAAGGAGAAAAAACAAGTGGCGGATAAGAAATTAAAAAAATAATTAGAGTTTTTTAATATTTTTTATTAATTAAAAATACCACGTGGCATTTTTCTTGTGTCAAAAATTTTTAACGCACGTGTCTTCCACGCTCTAACGGACACTTGAAAAAAATACTAAATTGAATCATTTATAAAACGTTTGCTACGAAATTGGACAAAATAAAAGGTTTGGTATTAAATTGAGATTTTCGTGAAAGGTTTGGTACCAAATTGAGATTTCAGCCAATTCTCAAGTATCCAAATGTAAACATTTCATCAATTTAAACATTCAATTTCCAATCCATAGAAAAATTAATAATAAATAAGTCTCCAAATCTTATTGTTCCATCAAAATTTGAACCTAACATGAAATTCAAGCAATTAGAGTTCTGAAATAGATTTGAAAAATAGGAACCATATTATAGTCAAGAGGAAGGATAACTTACTCATCAATTTTGAAAAACCAAAAACACCAAGAACCCTTCTTCTTAAACTTCAAATCCATGAAACTATTGAATCAATTCAAAGAAATTAATATGGGGCTTTGATTGGGCATGAAACAAGCTTTGATATGAGTATAAAAACAATAGTTTTAAGTGTTAGAAAGGAGAGAATCAAGAGATAAAAAGAAGTGGAACGTGAGAGGCTATCAAAATGTTATGGAAATAATATTGAAAATGGACTTCACACAAAGCAATTGGCATTTGGTAAGTGCCACTTAAACACCATGTTGTTTCCACCCAATAAGAGCCATGAAAAGACTAGTTAATATTATAAGCCAAAAGGGTTATGTGAAATAAGATAAACAAAATGAGCAATTGGAAATTATAAGACAAAGGTATTACTTACGCAAGTGATCATATATATAAAGTGACTTGCATGAGGGCAACTAGCCCTTGATAAGTGCATGATATATGGCCTTGATTTCCTATAAATAGGAGATTATATGGCATGTTTAGTTACTCATCCCATATCCGAATTTCCATCACCAAGGAAGAGCAATCAAAAGTTCTCTCCTACATCTCTTTCTCTTCCCTATTGCTTAGATTAATACTCTTGTAATATTGTTTCAAATAGTAAATATCATCTAGTAATATCCGAGGACGTAGGCACATTATTGGCCGAATCTCGTTAAATTCGGTGTTCTCTCTTCTCCTTGGTTCTTATTATTTTGGTGGAGACAATCTAGACTCCATCATTTCACAACACGTTATCAGCACGAAAGCTCTACCAAGCAAGGTTTGAAGTTTGATCTTCCGTTTAAAGGTTTGATCTCTTATTTTTGAAAAGTTCAATTTATATACATGTTTAAATTGTTCTTCTACTTCTACTCCATTCTATTTTGATAAATTTATTGACACCAGAAGTTGTCATATTGAATTACTAAATTAAATTATTTTTGGATACCAGAAGTTATCATAATAAATAATTAATCATTTGACACCGGAAGTTGTCGTATTGAGGTTGGGATTATTTTGATAATACTTTTGACACCAGAAGCTGTCATATTGATGTTGAGGCTATTCCCCATATATTAAATTTTAATTAGATGACTTTGAAAATCAATGCCCTTTTTCAGTCATAGAATTTTCTCCCTTCATTTAGTCCTAGGCCATGAGCCGGACATCTCACATGTTTGCACCTTTATTTGTTATTCAAGTGCCTGTAGCACCACCGCAAATGACTAAAATGGGTCCCCAACAACGTATGGGCATTTAAGTTAGGTTTTGATTCACTGTCCATTTTTAGATTATTTGAACCATCGACGGTGATTTATTTACCGCAAAATTCGCGAATTATCATGAGACTATGTTCCCATCACGTGGGAAACCAAAGGCTTCCAAAGATGGATAGCATGAAAACTTGAAGTTTTCTTATAGAATAAGACTGTCTCATTAAGACCCAATAATACATGAATGTGAGTGATGCAAAATTTGATCCATTTGTAAGTTATTGCAATCAATTTGCCCAATCTATTTCATCAGACTATTAATGATACAAATTTTTAAGCTGTAAATGTTCAAGCTAAGATATATGTTCCCGAAGAACATGATGGATCAAAGTGACCATGCCTAGAGCATGGAAGACTGATGGGATCAAATGATATAGTTTCTCGAAAAAGAAGGGGGAGAAATTTAGAATCTGCTCTAGAAGAGCATATTGGTATTTATCGAGGAAAACAAGTTGCCGCTGATATGGCATAAAATAAAGAGAGCAAAATACTGCATAATATTGCCCCTGAAGAGGCACAATTCATGAGCAAATTGCCCCTGTAGTGGCACAAACCCATGAAAAGATCACCGGCCCCGGGAATACTAGAATTTCCATTGTAATGAGATAATCATCGATATGCGTTCGCTCTCTAAATCGCTCATGAAATTATAAACGATGATAATGGACCTCGGTTTATAACCAAATGTCATTAGGCAATATTGGCCTATATGAGAGGAAGCAATCAAGGTTGAGTTGGCTTCCCTTGCCAAAGAATGATGTCTTTGGACTCAAACCCCGTTGCATTGAAATGAGTATTTGTTTGGAAATGAAATGACGAAAATAAGGTCATGAGGTATAAAACCCGACCTATAGCCCAAAGGTTCATTTAGAGAATTGGGTTTGATTATAATGAAATGTATTCACTTGTGATGAATACAATTAACTTTCATTTCCTTATAAAGTTATAAACATGTTATATGAACATTGTGATGACATACTTATGGTTCAAAGGATATAATATGTCTGAAGCATGCATTCCGATATTCTTATTCCCGAGGGATTTAAAATGCCTGAAGCATACACTCCCCGCAACTTATTCTCAAAAGTTGCAAAAGATCTTTATATGGGTTGAAGCAATCCAGCCACATGTGGTATCAACACTTAAGCGTGTACTTATTAAGGAAAAGATCCCATCTACCCATGTGTGTTTATTAAGAAATCAGAATCTGGATTTGCTATAGTAGCAGTTTATGTCGACTATATAATTTGGAAAACCTGAAGAGTTGTCCCAAACTGCTAAATATTTGAAAAAAGGAGTTTGAGGATTTGGGTAAAACCAAATTATGCCTTGGTCTAGAGCTTGAGCACAAAGCAAATGATATACTTTGAGTACCCCTATGGTTATAAGGTCCATTAATCCCCAAATGGACATGTTTCGTCCTAAACAAACAAAAGAGGATATGTTTGGTCCTGAAGTACCATACCTCAATGCTATCGGGGGGGGGGGGGGATTAATGTATTTGGCACAATACATGCGACCTGATACCGCGCATTTGTAAAGGTGTTGGCACATTTTAAGTTCTGAGCCAACAAGGAGATATTGTTCTCCGATATACCATATTTTTGGGGTTATTTTAAGAAAACTACTAACTTTGGTTTAGTAGATATGCTAATGTGGAGTATCAGTCTGATCTGCATAAAGCTCGCTCTCAAACCGGTTATCTGTTTTGCTATAACGATACAACCGTTTCTTGGCATTCTACTAAGCAAAGGCTAGTAGCTATATCTTCCAACCACTCTGAGATAATCTCCCTCTATGAGGCCGGAAGAGAGTGTGTTTGGTTAAGATTTGTTATAGCACAAATCTAAAGTATTGAACCCGGTTATAAATTCTCCCATTTATAATTTATAAGGATATATCGCTTGTGTTCCACAAGTCAAGGGAGAATATATTAAGGGTGATTAGACCAAGAAAATCTCGCCAAAATTTTATACTCATGCACTCCAAGAAAGTCGACAAGTTGATGTTAAATAGATCCGCTCCACCAACAATCTTGTAGATTTTACCAAAGTGTTGCCAACATCAACATTTGAGAAACTTGTTTTATGGCATTGGTATGTGGCGAGTTAATAAGATGCAAGATTGAATTCCTCAGAAGTGGAAATATTTAGATATCCCAGAAGTGACAATTTGATTTTATTCAGGGGGAGCGATTATGATGTATTGTGCTTTAGTGGTGTTCAGTCCAAGGGGGAGTGTTATGGAATATTGAAAATGGACTTCACACAAAGCAATTGGCATTTGGTAAGTGCTACTTAAACAAGGGCCACTTAAACACCATGTTGTTTCCACCCAATAAGAGCCATAAAAAGGCTAGTTAATATAATTAGCCAAAAGGGTTATGTGAAATTAGATAAACAAAATGAGCAACTGGAAGTTATAAGACATGGTATTACTTACGCAAGTGATCATATATATAAAGTGACTTACATGAGGACAACTAGCCCTTGATAAGTGCATGATATATGGCCTTGATTTCCTATAAATAGGAGATTATATGGCATGTGTTACTCATCCCATATCCGAATTTCCATCACCAAGGAAGAGCAATCGAAAGCTCTCTCCTATATCTCTTTCTCTTCCCTATTGATTAGATTAATACTCTTGTAATATTTGTTTCAAATAGTAAATATCATCTAATAATATCCGAAAACGTAGACATATTATTAGTCGAATCTCGTTAAATTCGGTATTCTCTCTTCTCCTTGGTTCTTATTATTTTGATGGAAACAACCTAAACTCCATCATTTCACAGCACAAAAGATGTTTTTCTTATTTTTCCATTTTATAGAGCCTATAACCGGATGTTAATAGTGAAATTGTCAAAGTATATGACTTCCACTAGCCTCTAGAATTGTGTAGAACAGATGGATCAATAAAGGCTTCTTAACTTTTTTTTTTTTAATGTTTGTTTATGGCCGGATGGCCTTAACCAAGTGTTTTTCGTTTCATTTCAATTCATTTTTTTTTTTAATTTATTCTAGAGCCTTGTAGAATGTTTATAAAGATTCAACTTTACAATTTTGCAATTTAATTACTATTTATAATAATTACAATTTTATCATTACAGTCAAGAAAATAAAATTATTTCCCCATTTTCTTTTTATGTCCCTAATCTTATCAAAACTAGTTATTTAATTATTTTATAATAATAATAATAATAATAATAATAATAATAATAATAATAATAATATTTTTGTCATGCATGAAAATATTATCAAATGACCTTGTTCTAGTGAAACTACTAACTAAGGACGGGTATTACACTAATGTTTATGCTCATAGTTTAGCAAGAGATGTTTATGTTAATGTTTCTACCTATATGCGGTACAGGGTTTACCACTCGATGTTTTTGTATCCTGATCCTTGAATATATGAAAGTTGTGACTATTATGCTAAAAAAGATTAAGGGATGTTATGAAATTATGTACTCCACAGTCCAACTAGGTCCAATATATTAGCTTATATTTTCTTGTAGACAAATTTTGGAGTAAATTAAGAGAGTTAATTATAAGCGGAACATTTAGGAAAATCAAATCAAGAGAGATTACCTGAAGGTTGCCTTGGAAATTACTTGGAGGCTTCCTTAGAGATTTAGTTGCCATTTGAATAATTACTTGACTTACAATTTAGGTGATTTAGCATTAATTGTAAGGGGTCTCCTCCATTATAAAAACGGAGTCACCTCATCTTATTTGTACTCACTCTCACAGCTTATCTTAGTTGTATTCTCTCCTCTCTCTACTAAATAAGATTCTCCCAGCTTTCTCTTGTCTATTCCTTATTTCATAACATGGTCCTTTTAGGGTTTAGTTTGGTATTGAGGTTGTAGTTTGAAAAAACTTGGTTTGGAAAAAATGCTTTTGAGAAGTGTTTTTTTAAATTGCGGTAGAAAAATGTAAATAATGTTTGGTATTACTGTGAAAAAATGGGGTTGAAGGATAAAATGTCTATAAAGGATATGATAGTTAAAAAGGAAAGAGAAAAATAATTAGGGGATTTTAGTCATTTAATGTCCAAAAGCACTTTTGAAACGCAAAAGCACCTAAGGATCAGCTTCTCGGGTTGGCTTGGCTTTTGCGTTCAAAATCAACTTTTGACACAAACCAGGATTTATCTAGTATTGCCTTTGGGTTCAAAAACAACTTTTTTATCTCCAAACGCAATGTCAAACCAGACCTAAGTATGAAAGTACTTAGATTTGTGACTTTTCCCTTTTGGTCTAGGTCTAATAATTGAAAAGTATGAGAAGTTATGTAAGGATATGGATTTGAAAGTTATCCTCACAGTCATTCCTTGCAAGCCAAAAATTAAAAAAAAAAAAAAAGAAATCAAAATTTACTAATTTTATTATTTGAAAATCTAGAATTTTATATTCTAACAATATTGGTCAAACATTAATTCTTGACGTAAAAGAAAATGAATAAGTGACAACTAAAGGTGAAAAAAATAATTTGATGGAAAGATAAATAATAAGAAAACAGAGAAAAATAAAGGGTATTGAATAAATAAAACAAATAAATTAAAGAAAAAAAAATTCCATTATCCAAAAGTTTGAGAATACATATGAAACACATGAAACAATGAGAGATGGAAATCCTTGCTCCATTTTTGTTCTCCACTCTCACTTACATATTTATTGTATTATATACTTTATTTATTTTCAAGTTTTAACAAATAATATTAATAAAACAAAATTACAGCTAAATACAAGATGTAGTCTCAAATTAAAAATAAATATTTATATAAATGGTTAGTTATAAATATTAATATAGTTTCCATAGGGTCTTAGAATGCACATATATTTTTTTGCTACTCATAAACATGATATTGAAATGAGCTACACAATAAAAAGTAATCCTCTCATTTCTCATGATCCCACCCTGCCATCTCAGAATTCGAACCCAAAACCACCCACTACTAGAAATTAGAAAACATGTTTTAAGCAATGACAGAATGCATATATATTCGTATAAACTAAACAAAGAATAATATTAAAAACCTAAAAACAGACACGTCGCATCATTTTGTGAATGAGAGAAGACAAGATTTGGCTGATACTTGATACTTTATATATTTAGCCAATGATTCCTGGGTGTCATTTATATGTCTTAGACTCTTAGCAGAAGCAACAATTTAGAGTATATACTATAGTACTACAATTCTTGAGGACATAAATGGAAACAACTGTTTTTTTTGGCAGAAAAATGGAAACAACTGTTAGAGTCCCAAAAAACAGTATAATTGGGTGGGGCAACAATGTCATGTCATGTAAGGGGATGAAATTGTTACCAGAACAATATAATTGTCACTGTAGTCATAAAAAGTATATAATAATTTCTTTTATGGAAAATTCATAGAGCCAAACCAATAATCAAACCGTGACAAAAACAATACATCCAATCAGAGATAATCTAATAATTAATCTCCTATTGAGATTTTACAAGGTTTTTTTTTTGTATAAAATATGTTGGGTCTTATTTTTGTAAGCAACTCATCAGCCAATTAACTTAATTAATTATGTTATTCACCACCACTTGCAAGATTAATTCTTGAATGTTCTCTTATTCTTAACTCTTAGCTTTTAGTTGGTAAATCCCACATTAGATAATTCATCCCCAGGCATAATAGTATTGTTAGAAGAGCACCATGCATCATCTGTGATAAACTGCATCCATGAATCATCTTTATCTTCCTCTTCAATGCATGACGATGAGGCCAAGGGAAGGTCTGGCGACATGGTTTCCGATTCATTGATAACACCTTGTGAGCACTCCATTAGCGATATACTACATTGCACTTGCTCTTCCGTTTCCGGGCAAATGCCATTTTTCTTGAACACCCGACATAATGCATACGAATCCTATGATCATGTTGAAACAAAAGCAATAAGTATAAGGAAACTGATTTTTGTACATTAGACACAGAAAGATAAAACAAAGAAATGGATCTCTCTTCTCTAATTAACTTGAACATATATAACAAAAAATGCAAGATGTAAATATGGAAAAGGCAAATTAATGTGTTTAGTATACTCAAGAAGAGGCATGGGCAATAAGAGGAATTTTAATTAAATTGAGAAATTCAAAGGCTTAATTATAGGGGTGTTTTTGGAATAAAGTAAAAGGTACGTAGCCGACACCTTACCCTGTTAAAGTATGTAGACGCATGCAGCTTTGGGGATATTGTGATGTGGAATTTATAAGCAGGGATGGCTTCACTAATCATGCTTTAGAATCTACAAATTTAGATCAAAGCCGGACGAAAAGTTTACAAAAGTAAACGAAATAATAGCTTGTTGCTTTTTGTCTTATTAGAAAAAAGCAAAGTGGAGCCAAACTTTTTCCCGACTGAGACATTGTAATAAGACTCTAGCAAGCAACGAATATGGCACCCTATTTTTTACCAACAAAACTAATTTATTTATATAATATAAAAATGTAGGGTAATATAAGAGCGATAAAGAAAAAGTGTCTAACTTTGCATGCAAGTCATGCATTTCTAACGTCGCTATGGTTGATCAATCTATTCATCATTAATATAATAATATATAATCATCTTTGATTATATCTCAAAATCATGTGCTAAGCCTTTTCTTTATCTTGCTTTATCTGATTTTGTAAAAGAGGTGGTAGAAAACACAAAGAAAATGTTACTTCCATGAGAAAACATATGTTGCTTTTCAAGTCAATATGGAAGGTATAATTTATAATTGCAATATAAAGAATAAAAGCAAACCAAGTGATTATATATACATATTATATTCCAAGAATTAACTTGCTTCGGAAGAGCGATATGATACTTGGACTAAAAAGGTTTAAGAGGGAGAGGAAAAAAAAAAAAACCCTCCTACTATCTAAGACTATCTACTCCTTCAGTTCAGGACTTTGCTGATTAAAAGCATAGCAAAAGAAAAAAAGGTAGGTTTTGAGTGTACAACTCCATTATGGACATCTGTTTATCCCCTATTTGACCATATCTATAATTGCAATTGGTAATAAAATGAAAGTTGAAATTAATTAGAATGTAATGATATAATGATACTATATAATCTTTAGTAGAACATGCAATTAATGTTGTTTTCTAATGATATGTTTGATGCTAGGATTATGGGTAAGAATCAAGATATGATTATATTTGTGTAGAAAATTGACCTTATATTTACCATCCTGTGTTTATCTGCAAATATAATCCTATCCTATCAAATCCATAATTCTCATAGAAAATGCATCCTAAATGTTTTAAAGATTATAACTAAGGGAAATGAGCACACTCGATATCTGTTCTTGATCTGACAGGGTCAGACAAACTGAATTTATATCTTACAGGACCAGATATATCATATATGTCACCTTTTGTCAGTAATTAAGTTATGTTATTCCGAATAAAATGTCTTGTTTTTTAATTTTAATTATGATCATGCACCACTACCTGAATTCCACAAGTGTCCTCGCACTCCTTATCATCAAGCCGGTATTCATGCATAACCCAATCCGTCCTTATTCCCTGAGGGGCACGCCCTCTGTAGTAAACCAGCGTCTTCTTCATCCCAATGGCTCGACTCTGACTATTCACTCTCCTATCCTTCCCAGTTGATTTCCAATATCCTGCCCTCGTCGCCCTGTTGGTTCTGAACCCATTAGGATACTTTCGATCCCTGGGCCCAAAAAAGTACCATTCTGGGTCTCTACTTGGCAAAAACGATTTTTCTGTCACATAAAAACAATAATCAATGAAAATCTTTCACGTTAGAATGCTTGCCCAGACATCAATAATATTTGATGTCTGTGCCATTATATTTAATCAATGCAGCTATATATGGTTTCATTTCAATTTTTTACATGAAATGAAACCATAGCTGCATTGAACATTAAGAAGATGGAGAGTCGCAGAAAACAATATTCAAACATTAAAAATGGAATGAAATGAAATGAGACCTGCTAACTCCCATGGTTCACATTTGTAGAGATCGACCTCAGGAATAATGTCGAGTTCGATTTCTTGACCATTGATTTTCCTTTTGAGATAGTAATTGACGAGCTCTTCATCAGTGGGATGAAACCTAAAGCCAGGAGGTAATCCCACGGGTGCCATAGTAATTTGGTTGAACCGCCTCTGCAAAAGTCACTGCGCTATGCTATGATCATTTCTGTTATATAAAAGGATTCAAAGTTGGCTGATCTCTTTGGGATTATTTTTCTTTACTTTTTCTTTAACAGATTCTTGGACAAACGTTTCTCTCAAGCCGTTCCATCATCTTTAATAATTTCCAAATCCAATAGTCATTCTCTTTCTCTCATGATTTCCTTCCATAGTCTGGACAAATTTTGGGTTATTTTACTATAGTTAGATAGATTAATCCATAAACCATAAATCCATAATTACTTTGTTTTTTGTTTTAAATATGGAATCGGCCCATTTTTTAGTTTATTTTGGGTCTTATGAAAGCATATCCTAATTTGGGCCTTGACTTTAATACCACAAATTCCATTAGCAATTTGCACCAGCTTTCAAGCATCAGTCAGTAGCTAAACCTTTTTCATTCTTTCTTCTTCTTCTTCTTTTTATTTTTTATTTAAATACAATCTCAAGCATTAAAAAAAAAAAAACTAACACAAAACAACTTTAAAAAACCACTGCTTCAGCAGTAAAAAGGGTGGCTGGGTGGGCCTAGTAGGCTAGTAGCAGGGATGACAGATTTAGGTTTGGGTTTGGATGATCTGAAGAGACCCATTCTTGCCTTAGGCCCAATAGTTAAATCAAGACCAATAAATTGTGTGTATGTTTTTTGTTTTTTTTTATTTTATTTGATTGTGCTAAAGATCGAATTTTAGTCACTAAAATTAAAACTCCGGCACTTTAATAACACGCTAAATAACCGATGTCATAAATTTGGGGTATAATTCTATATTTCTTAACCTTTTTATTTAATTTTCCCATTTTTTTGTTTAATTATTTTTCTCTTGATTTTATTATTCGTAGGGCTAAATGCTTAAATCACTAATTTTAACTTTAGGCAATTAGATGGGGTAGCCACTCTGCTACTTAACTTTTGTTAACCAAAAAACTATGGGCAATTTACTCGATGTAGGACAAAACTAATTTAATTTATAGCAAATTAGGATCCAAACTCTATCTATGGGCATTTGACGTCCTAATTTGTGCATCTAGTCATTTTAATTTTAACCATTTATGCATTTTCAACTAGAAGATTTTTAGATAGGGTGTCAACGTTGACATGGTTTCATTATAGATTTAACGTTGTCATATATTCCCTATGTCCCTAATTATAAGTCCCTTTTTGGTCAATCAACATCAAACTTTGACCAATGATCTATCTATACAATATATAAAAGTACGAATAAGGGGAAACTTTATGTTTTCCGATTGTACCTTATTTTTAAAACATATTTTCAATTGTATCATTTTCTTTAAAACATATTTCTAAATTGCCATTATTTTTAATTATTTTTAACCCTAAACAATATTTTAATTATTCCATTATTTTTTTAATCTTAATTATATAATACGTGTATTAAATTATAAGAAAGTCAATTTGACTTTTTGTTTCCAACATCCTATTTAATTTTGCCTTTTGTCTTTGTTTCCAATCATTGTATTTAATTTTGCTTTGTCTTTGGTCTTAAATTTCCATTATTAAAATTTATTATTTCAAAATTAATTAAAAATTTCAATTTAAACCGAATTATAAGTTTGTCAAATTGATTTTAGTTGATGAACATGCAAATTTCCTTTACTATTATTTTTTGAATTTAATATTTTACTTTTAATTTCAATTTTTAAATATCAATAAAAAGATTAAACTAACACTAACACCTACAATACTATTGTTAGTGAAGTTTCATCTCTTCGTTATATAATGTTTAGCCGTATTCACTTTGTTCAAGTGGAAATTGTTGAGTTAGAAGAGTATGTAATATTATGATTTTGTTTTTCTTGTCTCTATGTGGTTATCAAAATTTCATAAGATGGTTATTATAATTTCATGAGGAGGTTATCAAAATTCTATAGTGTGGTTACCAAAATTTCATAGTGTGGTTACCAAAATTTCATAGGATCAGGTTATTAAAATCTATTAGGTTGGTTATTGAAATTTCATAGGGTGGTTAATTATCACAATTTTATACAAAGGTTATCAAAGAGATTATCAAAATGTCATAGCGAGGTTATAAGAATTTTATAGTGTGGTTAACAAAATTTCATGGGAAGGTTATTAAAATTTTATAGTGTGGTTATCAAAATTTCAAATGAAGGTTATAAAAGCCTCAATTTCATAAGGAGTACCAAAATTTGATAGAAGGTTATCAAATCTCATAGAGTGATTATCGAAATTTCATAGAGATCGCATTATCAAAATTTCATAGTGTTGTTATCAAAATTTCAAAGCGAGGTTATCAAAATTACATAATGTGATTATCAGAATTTCATAGAGGGGTCAACAAAATTTTATAAAGAGGTTATCAAAATTTCATAAAGAGGTTATCAAATTTTCAAAATGTGATTACAAAAATTTCATAGTGGTATTTTTGGGGAGATTATCAAAATTTCATAGTATGGTTACCAAATTAGGAAGCTTATTAACCTTTTATTATGGAGTAATCAAAATTTCAAGGAGGATATCAAAATTTCATATGAAGGTTATCAAAATTTTATAGTTTAGTTTTCAAAATTTCACAAGAGGGTTATCAAAATTTCATAGTATGTAGATCAAAATTTCAAAGGGAGATTAACAAAATTTCATAATGAGGTTATCAAAAAACCATAGGGAGGTTAACAAAATTTGTAGTTATCAAGATTTCATAAGAAAGTTATCAAAATTTTATAGGGAGGTTTATCAAAATTTTATAGGAAGCTGATTTATCAAAATTTCATAGCGAGATTATCACAATTTCATAGTGTGATTATCAAAATTTCAGAGTCTGATTACTAACAATTAATATGGAGGTTTTTAAATTTTCATAATGTGGTTATCAATATATCATATGGAGGTTATCAACATCTCATAGTGTTGGTTATCAAAATTTCATTGGGAAGTTATCAAAATTTCATATTAAGGTCTTCAAAACTCCTTAGGGAGGTTAACCTTTCATAAGAAGGTTAAAAAAAATTTATAAAAAGGTTCTCGAAATTTCATATAGTATCGTTATTAAAATTTCATAATGGGATCATAAAAATAGTGTAATTATCATAATTTAATAGAGAGGTTATTATAATTTCATATGAATATTTTATTTAAACAAGTTGCGCCACGTGCAACGCACGTGAAAGTTAAAACTAGTATATATAAAAGTACGAATAAGGGAAACTTTATGTTTTCCGATTGTACCCTTATTTTTAAAAATATTTCCAATTGTACCTTTTTCTTTAAAACATATTTCTAAATTGCCATTACTAAATAATATTTTAATTAATCCATTATTTTTTTAATTTTAATTATATAATGTGTGTACTAAATTATAAGAAAGTCATTTTGATTTCCAACGTCTTATTTAATTTTGCCTTTTGTCTTTATTTCCAATTGTTGTATTTAATTTTGCTTTGTCTTTGGTCTAAAATTTCCATTATTAAAATTTAGTATAATTTTATTATTTCAAAATTAATTAAAAAATTCAATTTAGACCGAATTATGAGTTTGTCAAATTGATTTTAGTTGATGAACATGCAAATTTTCTTTACTATTACTTTTTGAATTTAATATTTTACTTTTAATTTCAATTTTTAAATGTCAATAAAAAGATTAAACTAACACTAACACGTACTATTGTTAGTGAAGCTCCATCTCTTCATTGTATAATGTTTCATTTTGTTCAATTGGAAATTGTTGAGTTAGAACAGTAGGTGATATTATGATTTTGATTTTCTTATCTCTAAGTGGTTATCAAAATTTCATAAGATGGTTATTATAATTTCATGAGGAGGTTATCAAAATTCCATAGCGTGGTTACCAAATTTTCATAGTGTGATTACCAAAATTTCACAGGATCAGGTTATTAAAATCTTTTAGGTTGGTTATTGAAATTTCATAGGGTGGTTAATTATCACAATTTTATAAAAAGGTTATCAAAGAGATTATCAAAATGTGATAGCGAGGTTATATAAGAATTTCATAGTGTGGTTAACAAAATTTCATTAAATATTTAATGGGGAGGTTATCAAAATTTTATAGTGTGGTTATCAAAATTTCATATGAAGGTTATAAAAGTTTCAATTTCATAGGGAGTACCAAATTAAATTTGATAGAAGGTTATCAAATCTCATAGAGTGATTATCGAAATTTCATAGAGATCGGATTATCAAAATTTATAGAAAGATTATCAAAATTTCATAGTGTTGTTATCAAAATTTCAAAGCGAGGTTATCAAAATTACATAATGTGATTATCAGAATTTCATAGAGGGGTCAACAAAATTTTATAAAGAGGTTATCAAAATTTCATAAAAAGGTTATCAAATTTTCAAAATGTGATTACAAAAATTTCATAGTGGTATTTCTGGGGAGGTTATCAAAATTTCATAGTATGGTTACCAAATTAGAAAGGTTATTAAACTTTTATTATGGAGTAATCAAAATTTCAATGAGGATATCAAAATTCAGTGAGGATATCAAAATTTCATATGAAGGTTATCAAAATTTCATAGTTTAGTTTTCAAAATTTCACAAGAGGGTTATCAAAATTTCATAGTATGTAGATCAAAATTTCATAGGGAGATTAACAAAATTTCATAATGAGATTATCAAAAAATCATAGGGAGGTTATCAAAATTTGTAGTTATCAAGATTTCATAAGAAAGTTATCAAAATTTTATAGGGAGGTTTATCAAAATTTTATAGGAAGATTTATCAAAATTTCATAGCGAGGTTATCACAATTTCATAGTGTGATTATCAAAATTTCAGAGTGTAATTGCTAACAATTCATATGGAGGTTTTTAAATTTTCATAACGTGGTTATCAATATATCATATGGAGGTTATCAACATCTCATAGTGTTGGTCATCAAAATTTCATTGGGAAGTTATCAAAATTTCATATTGAGGTCTTCAAAATTCCTTAGGGAAGTTAACCAAATTTCATAAGAAGGTTAAAAAAATTTATAAAAAGGTTCTCGAAATTCCATAGTATCGTTATTAAAATTTCATAGGAAGGTTATCAAAATTTCAAAATGGGATCATAAAAACTAATGTAATTATCATAATTTAATACAAAGGTTATCATAATTTCATATGAATATTTTATTTAAACACGTTGCGTCACGTGCAAGGCAAGTGAAAGTTAAAACTAGTTTATAAAAAAATATATATAATTTAATTTTAAAAAAATATGTGTTCAAAAGTTTGTAATTCAAAGTTTATAGTAAGTGTTATTTTTAAAAATTATATTACTTTATATATTTTTTATAAACAATAGTCAAAGTTTGGTTTGATTGACAAAAAATGGACTTATAATTAGGGACAGAGGGAGTATCATTTTCAACTATAACTGTATACTATATGGAGAGAGTCCTTTACTTGATAGCCTCTACTACGTACGTGGTCCAAACTTGGCACAGATATTATTATCCTTTTTGATGTAGCCGCGCATTTAACTTCTACCGGAAATTATTTGTCTTTCGATTCTATAAACAACTTGATACGGTTACAAAGTACTAATACTTTCGAGCCATAATATCAAGTAATTGAATTTGCAGAAAAGTGAATGAATTAATAAAATTGTGGTCATCATCCTTGGTGGTCCTAGCTAGAAATTGCGTGATCGACGAATATATATGTACCACCGAAGTTTTATCTTTTGCTTTCAAAGAAAGTTTAGTTCTTTAATTTGAAGTTTCAACACCCATATATTAACTACAATAATTAGGCTTTTTTTTGACACAATAATTAGCCTTATGTTTGACAATTAGACATATTAAAGATATTGACATTCCGTGGTTAAGTTTAATTAGGTGCCGCGCAGGACGTGTCCATGCATCGTACATTAATCCAATGAAATGATTGGAGAAGGTCGAAAAAGCTCAGCCTTTTTCAATATACTAGTCTTCATCTTGATGCACGTGACCTACGGTATTTAAATTAAATGAAAATGAAAATCTTAAAACGTATTACTAATTTTGTCCCCAAAGGAAGCCGATAAATATACGGCAAGGCTAGCTTTTTGATTGAGGCTGGAGACAAAAAAAGGTAGAGTAGCTATAACACAGAGCAAATTAAGCAGATGGAGAATGGTTTGAAGGCAACTTCTAATTTTAGTATTCCAGAATACACTTTGACGTCAACTGGGAAGAAAATGCAGCGTCTGGGCCTTGGCACGGCGGCGTACCCGCCTGTACCACCGGAAGTTACAAAGAAGGCAATCCTGCAAGCAATTGAGCTTGGTTATAGGCACTTTGATACAGCTTCCATGTATGGGTCCGAGCAGCCACTTGGTGAAGCAATCAGTGAAGCGGTTTCGGTTGGCTTAATTGAATCTCGAGACGACCTCTTCATTACTTCCAAGCTGTGGTGCAGCGATGCTCATGAAGAACTTGTTCTTCCAGCCATTCGAAGGAGCTTAGAGTAATTAGATATTGCCCTATCGATATTGCCCTATCAAATTAATTTTCTAATTTCTACCATATATATTTCTCATGAAATTTTTAATTTTTTTTTTTCTTATAGAAATCTCAAGTTAGAGTACCTTGATCTCTATCTTATTCACTTTCCTATAAGCATTAAACCTGGGAATTACGAATTCCCAGTAAAGGAGGAAGACCTTTTCCCGATGGATTTCAGAACCGTATGGGCAGCCATGGAAGAGTGCCAGAGGCTTGGCCTTACGAAGTCGATTGGTGTCAGCAATTTTTCTTGCAAAAAGTTAGCTCACATCCTTGCCTTTGCCAACATCCCCCCAGCTGTTAATCAGGTAAACATACAAATTCTAATTATAAGCTAATTTTCTGTCATTGTTAGGCCTTCATTTTTTATATGAAGTTTCTACTTGGCAAGGTGGAAATGAACCCACTATGTCGACAAAAGAAGCTAAGAGAGTTTTGCAATGAAAATGGAGTCCTTTTGACAGCTTACTCTCCATTGGGAGCCAAAGGGACCCTTTGGGGCAGCAACAGAGTTATGGAAAATGAAGTGCTCAATGAAATTGCCAAGGCTAAAGGCAAGACACTTGCTCAGGTACTTACTGCTGCTTGTTTTCTTCCTATTCTTTTTTTTTTTTTTTTTTGACGTTTTAGATGAAATTATATGATATAAGACAAATTTAATTAATGTTGAGCAAAATTTATAAAAACAGATATGTATAAGGTGGGTCTATGAGCAAGGGGTGATTGTGCTTGTGAAGAGCTACAATAGTGAGAGGATGAAGCAAAATCTTGATATATTTGATTGGTCATTGACCGAGGAAGAGCTGGAAAAGATCGATTCCATTCCACAATTCAGAGGCTGTGATCCTTTCACCACAATCCATGACTTTTGGGATGGTGAAATTTGATTTGGAATTTGGAAATTGGAGATTGGAGACTATAATTCTATTTCATTCAGTGTTGTGGAATTTACTTTTCCAAATTGTATTACTATTTTTATGAACTAGTCATTACTTTCACGTGCCTTGCACGTGACCTAGTATGTTTAAATTAAATTAAAATTAAAATCTTAAGTATACTATTAATTTTATCCTAAAGAAATCTATTATTATAATTGGCAAAATTTCACTCGAGTACGGATATCTGATTCGATTGCCTAAAACCAAACCTTATCAAAATCGATTCGACAAAAAATCAGCTCAATCCGAAGCTGAAATGACCCAACCTCAAATCCTTAATAACCCGAACCTGAATCGACCCGAATCCAATCAATTCGGGAGATTAATTTGAAATTATATACTACAAGAAAATCCCAAACTAGCTACAAAAATATTTCAACGGAAAAATTTGTTGCAAATTTCCAACGGATATTCCTACCATTAGCAATGGAAAAAAGAAAAACGTAGCAAAATTTGTTGGAACGTATGACGGAAGTGGCCAACGGATTATTCGTTGCAAAATTGGTTGCAACTATTTCCCACCAACTGGCGCGAGATCATTCGTTGCAAATTGTTGGAAATTCCGTTCCAACTTGCAACAAAAATACCGACAAAACATTTTCCAACGGACTTTGCTACGTTGGGAAATTATATGCGATTAGCTTGGTTTTTTCCGTTGGGAAATCTGTTGCAATTTGCAACCAATTTTGTCGTATCAAAAGCTGTAGAAAGTTGTCACGGAATTTCCTACGGAATATGACAAGGAAAATTGCTATAGTGGATTTGCAACGACTTTGCAACGATTTGCAACGAATTTTCCATTTATAAGAAAATAAAATATGTAAAAACTTTAAAAACAATGCAACAGAACATTTGGAAGCAAAATCCGTTGCAATTCTATGACATGGATATTTTTTTTTGGCCAGATATGACATGGATATCAAAGCTTTGAATTTTTTTTATTTTACCCATATAATTTGCTGCAAATTTTGCCACGAAATTAGTTTTCGTGGCAAATTAAAATTTGAATTTCCACTCACTCAAAAATTTTGCGCCAAAATTAATTTTTGCAACGGAAATTATTACGAAATTTTGCAACAAATTTAGTTTTCATAACAAATTAAATTTTCAATTCCCGCTCGCTTAAATATTTTGCGCCAAAATAAATTTTTGCAACGGAAATTACTACAAAATTTTGCAACGATTTTAATTTTCGTGACAAATTAAAATTCGAATTCCCGCTAGCCCAAATATTTTCCGCCAAAATAAATTGTTCCAACGGAAATTACTACATAAAAATCTGTAGCAAATCTTGTCATTAAATACCAAATTCATAACCATCATCTTCATTTCCAAATTTCCCTTCTCACTTGTCACTGTCTCTCTCTCTCTCACATTTCTATCCCATTTTCCCTTCTTCCACTAACTACACCCTCTCATCCATTTCTCTTCATGTTTTTCTTAACTATTTCCATCCTCTTTATTTATATTTTTTTTATGCTTGTATCTACTCTTCAAACTTCTCAAAGGCTTTTTTTTTGTTCTCTCACTTCTCCATCAAACTTCTATGTATCTTTCTCTATTTTTTTTTATATAGATGAGCATGGCTTTTTTTTTTCTTATGAAAAGTTTAATTCATTGTTAGTAGCTTTGTTTATTATTAATGCATTATATTTAATTTATTGCTTGTGAGTTAATTGTTTGCTAATCTTTCCTTCTTTTTTTTGTTGTACTTGTAGGTATTATCATAATTTGGTGAGAGAGAAATGGAGATCAATGGAATGGAAAGAGTTCAATCAAAATTTTGCTTCTTTTTCCATCTTTTCTTAATTTTCTTTTATGTAAAATTATTAAATTATTTTTATTTTTTTGTAATTTTCACAAATTTTGTAATTTCTTTATTTATTACAATGTATTTTAAAGATTTGATGCTAATGTAAGATATTATTGTTATTATGAAAGTAATTAAGGTTAATTCAATTTTAAATATTTGATAATTATATAAATATTAAATTAAATTCGCTGCAAATTTGGTTGCAAAACTCGTCAAAGCAAAATTTTCATTGCAAATCCGTTCCTAAATAATTAGGATTTTCTTAGAACATGTGTAGCTTTTTTTTGACGAAATTTGCAACATATTTAATTAGATAATTTTCATACGAACATTGTATCGATAATTATCCGTTGCAATACGTTTTCGTGGGAAATCGTAGGTAAATTTGTCGGTCTTGTTTTCGTTGAATCGTCCAAATTTTCCAACGGAAGTTGTGACGGCCGCTTATTTGTGGCTAATATTTCCGACGGATTTTTAAGATTGGTTGGAAACTTTTCTAGCGAGCATATAGGCACGGAACCGTTTTTGTTGCAATTTCCGTTGGAAACCCTCTTACCTACGAATTTTTCATTGGTTTTCCGTTGCTATTTCTGTAGGAATTCAGACATTTTTTTGTAGTTGGGATTAATTATATTTAAATAACCCAAATCAGAAAAGAAATGAACCTGAAAATCGGAGGTTCAAACCTGAAATTATCTGAACCATATGACCCGAAACTGAAAAAAGCATGAACCAAAATTGACCCAAACCCAAATGACCCAACATTTGAGAGATCCCAAATCCAACCCAACCTAAAACCGAAAATTAACCGAACCCTTTTAACCCAAAATTTCCTTAACCCGAAACTAACATAACCCAGATAATCGAACTTAAATCCAACCCGACCAGCCCATTTGTATATACATTGGATTTTACTATCAAAGTAACAAAAGAAATCATCCCACACAAAGAAAATTATTAACAAAATAAAATAACAAATTTAAACCCACGGTGAGGGTTACATTTATCTAACAAAAAATTATTTATAAATCAAATAAAATAATTGTACGTTAGGGAAATAATAAATTTTAATCATAATACATTAAACTAATAGAAACATGTCAATCATAATAACCTTTTAAATTAAAATGGTAAAAATAAAATAATTATAAAATGTTGAATTTAATTAAATGAAAATAGAGTTTTTAGTAAAATAAAACTATATATTAAAAATTTTAATATATCAAATTTTTATTGAAAAATAGTAAAATGGTAAAAATAAAGAAATTATAAAGATATTAGATTTAATAATTGAAAAAAATAGAGTTTTTAGTAGAATAAAACTATAATAGTTTAAGTAAGGGCATTTAAAAAATGTTATTGTTGCGCCAAAAATCTCTTGGAAGAGTTTCTGCGAAAACTACTTAATGACGGCATGAGGGCGTGCCAGTCAATTTGCTGAAATTGACAAAGAAACTAGGTTGAAAAAGTAAAAGAGATCAGAGCGATTTGTGGGGACTGGATCAAAGTCACACCGAAGCATTTAAATCATCGATCCACTAGATTGACTTCCAAAAAGGGTAACAAGAACATGGGTAAAAAAGACAATTCAATTGTCGTCTTTTCTAAAATAAACAAGAGATTTGTGTTTTAACATCAGTAGACGAGATTGACCAAGAGATTGTTGAAGAACGAGTAAGAACTCGTGATGAACAAGAGTAAAAAGGCGCGGAGCCAGAGAGTAGATAAGCGCGGAGCTTAGTTTTTTGCACGGAGCAAGTTGTGAGACCGGAATCTGATTTCTGAAGCTTGGAATGGTTCCTTTATATAGGGGGCGGCATGGGGCTTGAAACTGGCGGGTTTTACTTGCTGAGGAAGGTGTTTTACTTGCTGAGGAAGGCGAACTCTTCTGATTGGTTGGAGGAAACTTCAAGGAAGTTGCAGTGAAGCTTCCTTCTCCTTCTGGTTGCTGCAGCAGGTGATAGGAGGATGAGGATGAGGATAAGGGTGTGAGGCGTCCCTCATAGTGATATAGGCGACTTCCCCCTTATAGTACCTAGTTAGTATGAGGTACTAGGTAGTATGAGGTGATAGGCTGCATCTGCTGTATCAGGTGTAGTCCATGTTGCCTCCAATAAGCTGAAACTACTAAATTGGCTGAGAGGTGACCATGGATCATAAGAGATATCACCTAGGCCATGAAAACCCTCATACTTAGCCATATTTAGGCCTTACAAGGACGAAAATACCCTTTCACTAAGAACTATGGCTATACCGAGGTGATAAAGCCACTGTGTCCTTAACTGAAGAAGATGTAAAAGTTACAAACAAACTTGGATTGAGCTCAAACTTTATCAGTAGGGTTCGTATATCAGCCATAGACTATGGTTAAAATCTTGGCTTGATCTGAGCCTTCCTTCATAGTAAAACGAGCTTCTCACCCCAAATTGTCCTTAAATGAAAAACTAACATAAATTTTTCATTCTAAGTCTGAATGAGCTGAAATTTTTCCAAGGGTCTTATAATATCCACATGAGACTATGGAAAAAATTCTATGTAAAACCGAGCTCCCCTTGATGGTGAACTAGGTTTCTCTCCCTGAGTTGTCCTTAAATGAAAAACTAGCATAAGTTTTTCATTCTAAGTCCAAGGAAGCTGATTTTCCACCAGTAGACTTAGATTATTACCATAAAACTATGGGAAAAATTCTAAGTAAAACCGAACTATCTAGCATAGAGAAGTTGGTTTGACTCCTCAAACTGTCCTTAACTAAAAAACTAGCATAAGTTTTTCATACTAAGTCTGTTTGAGATGAGATTTCACCTAGATGACCTATGTATATCAAGGAACATCATGATAAAACCCTTTCTTGGAGCCGCACCTCCTAGGTAGTACTACTGCGTTTGACCTTACCTTTTTGTCCTTAAATGAACAAAATGCAAGTTTGCCTCTCAGGGGAGTACTGCTAGCTAGGGCGGCTTGACCACTATACTAGGGTGGTCATGTATGAGGGTGATGAGTGATAATATCTCACTCCTCCCTTAGTTCAGTAAGTGCTTCTCTTGCTGTTACTCTCTTACTCTCTGCCTCCTCATTGCAAGGGATGAGAAGACTACATCCTATGACTATGATAGTCATAGGGCGGCCTTCCCTGGGTATGAGAAAGACTTAGATTATTTTATTCCATGATATATCTCCCACCTGCATGGTCAGGTAGCATACAACTCCCTTCCTTACTCTCTGCCTGAGGTATCAAGTTGCTGTATTTAAGGAAGCTGCACCCTTGAGACTTACTGCACCACATCCCTATAGGTAGGGGCGGCACATAGGGAGTAATTAATGATAATTATTCCAAAAATAATTATTATTAATTAATTTAATTATTAATTTTGGCCTTTATTCATTAATTGCAAGATTTTCTCCTGATCCTGACAAAATCAGGGTGGTGCAGAAACTAAGTTTCATCAGGATTTCTGATCAAATCCTAACCACTCATCTTGATCTAATATATGCAAAAACCAATTTACCCTCAATTGTAAATTGGGGTATAAACAGTTATTTAAAAAATTAGGATATAATGGTCGATTCAAAAGTTTTACAAAACTCGTACTTTTATTTATAGTATAGATAATAGTCAGCGTTATATTAGGCAGATTTTGTTATTAGTAACCTTTGTTCTAGATGTTTTAGATGGAACCTTGTAATTCCTTATGTAAGTTGTTGAGTACTTTTGTTTGTGTCAAGTTTTTGTTGTTTCTTTTGGAACAAAAATGTAAAATCATTCAATCCAGTCTATGCTCCAAGAGCTCCGAGAAGGATGAATAAAAGTCACGTTCTTCAGGTGTATTATCTACAGTTGCTCTTGGAAGGACAAGATCATTCATCACCTCTACTAAATAATGATACTCCCTCCGTTTCATATTGAATGGCCACCTTACTATTTTGGGATGTTCCAAAATAATGTCCACTTTCCTAGAATGGTAAACACTTTTACAACATTTACCCTTCATTTAAATACTAACCTTTAATGGGACCCATAACTTCATACACATTTTAAAGGATATAATTGTAAAATATCCACTCAAATCCTATTTTTCCTTAAACTCCGTGCCATTTACAAAGTGACCATTCATTTCGGAACGGATGGAGTATATATTTATAGTTTATATATAAGAATGAAAACTCCATTATTAAAGTAGATAAAAAGAGTTTGAAATAGAAATAGTAATTAATTAGTATGTACGTCCTTCTAACTCTCGGATTTTGTTTTGCTACGATATATATAAGTCTTTATATATATATATATATATATATCTTTATCTTTATCTTTATCTTTATCTTTATATTATATAAGTCTAAACTTCAAAATCCTTGATCCAAAATATCTAAAATATCCTTTTTAATATAAAGTTTTATTTTTATGTTTTATTAATGGTTAATAGGTAATTTAATATAAAAGGAATATATATCTTCTTAAACTTTTATTTAATTTCAATCTCTTAATATCTCGATTTCACCAATTAATGAAATTCTATTTTTTTCAAAATAAAAATCTCTTAATATCTAAAAATATTAACTCTTGCAAATACTATTAGGTTAATATTTTCACATTAAACATCTTAATTATCTGAATTATTAAACTTCTTATTATTATAATAATTATTATTAGTAGTAGTAAAATTATTATTAGTTATATTATCATTACATTTTTCCTTCTTATCTTTTTATGTATTTTTTTTCATCTTTTCTTAGATAATTAAGACTAGAAGTTGAGTATTTAATATTTTTAAGTCGTTTTTTCATTTTTCTACCAAATCCCAAAAGTTTATTTTATTTTCATAAATAAAGTAAAAATCAATACAACAAATATTTTCATATAGAAAAGGAAAAAAGGATCTGAAGAATTAATTAAAAATTATATAAATATGATTTTTCATCTTAGAATATGGACAACCCATTTTACAAACCCTATAAATAAATAATTAAAAAACTATTTTGATTAATGAGTGTTATGATTCGCTCTAATGATCTCATAATAATTTGGCATTAAGTTAACATTGATAAGTATTTAATTTTTTTCTAATATTTTAAAGTGTCATGGTTCTAATTTCTAGCCAAAATACTTTATCGATTGAAAATCAAATTTTCTATGAACGCGGAGGGAAGAAGTTGGCAGTTAGGGTTAACCTATGAAAAAAAGAGAAGCTAAAAATATGTTAACGTGAAACTCTAGATTAGGAGAAAATTAGTTTCAAGTTTCAACAATGATTGGTGTCAAGCGGTGAGACCCGCTGGACTGTTGGGATAATGTAATTCTTGACACAGTAACAGAACCAATAAGTATTAATTATTAAAAGTTTTGGATGTTTTTTTTTTTTTGAAAATTTTAATAGCTCATTCATTCATTACTTTTATTTTTGCTTTGTTAGTTTAAATCACTTTATTTCATTCATTAATATGCATATGTAATAATAAAATATCAAATTTAGGTTTGATTCAACATGTCAAGGACATGCATATATAGTAAAATAAATATTCAACATGTCAAGGACATGCATATATAGTAATATAAATACAATTTCTTGATCGCATAAAATAAAGGACTTATGAATTAGTAATTAAGAAAATGTTATTTTCAAGTCAATATTTTTATACACGTTAATTTAGTGTGTTTGGTTGGATCTTGAGATTTGTTTTGAGGTATTGAAATGGTGAAACAAGGTATTGTGTTAAGAGAATAACAACAATAACAGTTATTTAAAATTTTCGTAAAAGATCAACAGAAAAAGAATATACTACTCCATATATACATACAATAAAATAATAAAATTAAAATCCTAAATCTATAAGGATTTTAACTAACCATCCATCCATGTGTAAATAATTTAAGCTCAATAAATTTTCTTACAATATCTCTTCAATTATCCATTATAACTTTTTTTGAACTTAATAATACTATAGTTTAGTTTTTTTTTATTAAACATAAATAAGAAATTTGATAACCAAAATTACTAAGAATGTAAAGTTATTAAATTAGTTGATAGTCCTAAGACTATTTTTATAATTATAGGGGTTTTTTTTCTACCCTAAAAAAAATGGTTACCTTCACAATTGAAGAAAGTTTACCAAAGTTAATAAACATATAAGATTATTGAATTTATTAATAACCTTATAATTGTTTTGATAACCTCTAATTGGTTTTTTAGTAATCATATATAATCAAATAAGAAAATTGGCAACCTTAAGTATTGATGAAAGGCCATTAAAATTACTAAGAATGTAAAGTTGCTAATTTTATTGACACTTGATATTATCATAACAATTTTAATACGTTTTTTTAATAATTTTAAATAAGAGAATTAGTAACCTTAATTTTTTTTTAGGGAA
>AWWV01014391.1:0-40740 GCA_001974805.1 Corchorus capsularis
TTACTAATTCTCTTATTTAAAATTATTAAAAAAGCTACTCCCTCAGTCCCATATTATCTAAAATAAAAGGTTAGTTAAGTTACTAAGGATCTAAAATTACTTAATTTTTGTTGATAGCGTCATAGCCTTTTTAATACCCTCTAAAGTTTTTTTTTACCAACTTTAGATAAGAAAATTAGAATTCTTGATTATTGATGAAAAGCTACTAAAATTACTAAGGTATAGTTGACCTAGCTTATCTACTAACATGCATATAGTGCTTCTGAAAAGACCTTATGTAAAAAGTTTCAATTTGGAACTTATGACTTTTAGTTCAAAAACAATTGAAAGTGCTTCTTACGGTGTTAAATTTGTTGATAGCATCATACTTTTTGTTTTCAACAACCTTAGTGCGCAAAGCTCACGTATGAGTTATCCTAATTTAAAACTACCACCCTTCTTCATTCTCATGACAATAATTCGGAAACGAAAATTCAAGAAAAAAAATTAAGTAATCCAAAATTTAAGAATGGTTTAATTTGTTACGGTTACTAGGTACTTGTTCGCACGTGCAATGTTGCGCAAAAAAATTGGCTATGTAGATATGGTCCATAAAAAATGACATGCAGAAAACTTATATAGATTTTGTGCCCAGAAAAATTATATAGATGATTCAATGGGTTTATATATATTGCAGAAAGTGCTGATAACATAACAAAACAAAATATGCATACAAAGTATTGAATATAGAAGAGGATGTAAAAACAAAATATATGTATAGAAAGTCTTGAATATATAGAACAGGAATATCTTCTAAAAAATTATCAGGAGTGTTAAGTGGCAACTTTTTTTGCATTGAATTTATCTCTGATTGGCTTCACATTAAAGAAAATAAAAACAAAGTTTCAATTGCCTTTGCTCCCATGATGTTGACCTGGTAAAGTTTATGATATTGTCAGTATTTGTACCAAAATCATTCTTTAACTCTACTCAAGTAGGTATTCTGAAACATAAAGTTTATGGTATTGGAAATGCAATCGGCAAAATGTAAAGAAATAATGTGTATGTCCTGTTTTTACCTGTTGTCGGCATTAAGAGGACTGAATTTTTAGTCGTTTTAACCTGTTTTTTGCTGAATATATTCCTGCACTGCAAGTAATATGAGTTATGTCATCAGTTTAAAATTTTTTAAATAGCATAGAAAGTAATAAGGTGAAATAAGAATCTGATTTATGTTTACCTCATCATCAAAAGATTCAAAAAATTTCTTTGTAAGCATTAACTCAGCTGGTTGCAAACCAAGCAAACTCTTTGGCTAATGAGCCAAAAGCTGTAACCATGATTCTTAATGTATAATCTGGAATGAGCAAATTTATATGGGTTCTGTTTTAACATACAATTTCACAGGCTATTAGACAAGTCACGCATTAGCAAAAAGGATCGGACATGAAACAACATAAATTCGCAGTGATTGAATCGAGAGTGCCAGAAAGAAATACTCACACAAACTTTGGAGTGACAATTCCATGCATACTATAGGTAAAACCACTAACATTCTTGCTCTTCATAATCTTCTCTCCAAGTTTACTGCAAGTTTCATAGAACCATCCATTCTTCACATCTATACACAACCAAGTTATTAAACAAAGTTCTCAACCTCCAGAGGTTCATTATCTATCCTGAAATCAATGCCATGGAAATATTTCAGCCAAACCTGAAATCCACAAAGCAAAAAATAGAGGATATCAGAGAATTTAATCATATTGAATTCATAACAAAAGCAAAACATATATATATTTGAAAAGTAGTAAGACAAAAAGAAAATGAGGAAGAAAGATATATCCAAATATCACACCTATAGACTTAAGTATGTAGAATCTAATACCCATAGATTAATGCTGCAATTGAGGATTTTTAAGACGTCTGTCTTGTTTGAATTTGTCAACGAAATTATTAGGTGGGACGGACCTACCACGTCATCTATGGGACCAACTAATAATATGAAGATAACTCATCAATTTTCTAAAACCCTATCCCAATAAAATCTCAAATTTAGGGACTTACCCTTTATATAGGATTTGTTTTAAAAGGGGGCTAAACCTTGGGTTAAAATTGTGCCTAGATTTACGGAGTTCATTTGACATGGTAAAATTCTATTGGTTAGTCTCATGGATAACGTGGTAGGTCCGTCCCATCTAATAATTTCTCGTCAACCCTACTAACATAAGTGTCATAGTGATAGTTAATTAACTTCTTATCCACATGAATTTAGACTTGTGAAAATCATTTAATTCAATCTCTAAATTAAATGAAAAATAACCGGCTATTGGCTAACTTAATAACAACAATTAACTTCTTACTTAGGCCCAAAAGAATTAATCAATAATGCCCAATTTCCTTCTTCCTAAAGTCCAATTGAGCCGGCCCAAATTCTTAGTTTGCCCAATAAGTACATAAATATTAGCACAACAAAATAAAGTCATGATCAGCTTGAAAAAAAAAAGTCGGCCCAAAACAAAATAGGAGCAAAACAAAAAAAAAGTCAGCCCAAAACAGAAATATCCAAAAGCAAAATATTTTGGGTGATCCAACCCAACGTCAGCACTCGCTCAACAAAAGAATATAAAAACTTGTGGTCATCATCTTCGGCGATCCTAGAAGTGGGTGATCGGTGGTTTTTTTTTTTTTTTGTCATTACAAGAGGGGAGGAGGGAGAGTGGGGTTTGAACCCTTACTTTTCGTGTGAACTTTCAAGTTTCTTACCACTAGGCTAAGAGGTGAAGGTCGGTGATAGGTAAATATATACCACTGAAGTTCTATCTTTTACCTTCAAAGAAAATTTGGCTTATTAACCTTTTTGTCCTTAAATTATGGAGTTAAAGATACTTTGCTTCATAAAATAAAATCGAGATAATTTGTCACATAAACTTTTTAAAATTTTGACAGTTTACCTCCTCAGGCAGGGTTAAGTGTTTTGAATTTGGAAAGTTTAGTGTTATTTGTGCCTTTGGAATTCGTGTTAACTTGGCCCGAATTGTGACTCGACCCGATATTTGTGAAGTTACGAATTTTGTGAATTTTTCATGGAGGTCTGTGATGGAAGTGGAGGGATCGGGCTGAAAGCCCCCCGCGGTATGGATTAATTCTTCAGGATAAGAACTAAATACCCTATATTTATATAAGGGGTGATCTTGTATTCTTGATGTATCGTTTTCTCCCAAAATTAATAAGAATCTCTTTGCCGGTGGAACCACGTAAAATCTTCTCGTTCTTGTTTGTTTTTTAAAGCTTTATCATTATTGTTTAATCACAACATTTAGGGACCTAATTAATTGTCTTAAATTAAATTCAGGACCAAATCATCCTCTTTTGATGTTTAGGAAGCAAAATATCTTCACCCAAAAGGCTAATAAGCCGAGAAAGTTTAGACTACACGTTCCTTCTGTCCACTAATTCAAATAAAATCTTAACTACAATTACCTCAATGTTTGGGCAATTAGACATATTAGAGGAAAATCCCTCTTGCCCCAGCCAAACCCTACCGCCTAGCCTATACCCCGCCTGACACGTCAGGCCACGTGATCTGACAGTGTAACGTACTAACGTTTAATATATACCACAAGGTTTTGATTCAAGCTGATCATAAATGGCAGAGCTTTTATCAGTATTCGAAGCACTGCAAATTAAGCAAATGGAGGAGAATGGTTCGAAGGCAACATCTAATTTTAGTATTCCAGAAGACGTTTTAAAGTCGAGTGAAAAGAAAATACCGCGTTTGGGATTTGGCACGGCAGCCTTCCCGTTTGAACCATCCGAAGTTGCAAAGAAAGCAATTCTCCAAGCAATCGAGCTTGGTTATAGGCACTTTGATACAGCTTCCTTGTATGGGTCAGAGCAGCCACTTGGTGAAGCAATCATAGAAGCGGTTTCTGTTGGCTTAATTGAATCTCGAGACGACCTCTTCATCACTTCCAAGTTATGGTGCAGCGATTCACATGGGGAACTTGTTCTTCCAGCCATTCGAAAGAGCTTACAGTAAGATATATTAATATATATATGTTTGCCCTCTCAAAGTTTCTAATTTCTTAACATATATATATATAATTGCTGATGAATTTTTTAATTGGTTTTTTTGAAAAATTGTTGTAGAAATCTCAAGTTAGAGTACCTTGATCTCTTTCTTATTCATTGGCCAATAAGTTCTAAATCTGGGGTATACGAATTTCCAATAAAGGAGGAAGACTTAATCCCGATGGATTTCAATACGGTATGGGCAGGCATGGAAGAGTGCCAAAGGCTTGGCCTCACCAAGTCTATTGGTGTCTCTAATTTTTCTTGCAAAAAGTTAGCTGACATCCTTGCCTTTGCAAAGATACCCCCAGCTGTTAATCAGGTAAAGATAAGATACATATAAGCTAATTTTCATATATATTGTTAGGCCTTCATTTTTTATATGAATTAGTTTTTACTTGGCAAGGTGGAAATGAACCCACTATGTCAACAAAAGAAGCTAAGAGAGTTTTGCAATGAAAATGGAGTCCTTTTGGAAGGTTACTCTCCATTGGGAGCCAAAGGGACCATTTGGGGCAGCAACAAAGTTATGGAAAATGAGGTGCTCAATGAAATTGCCAAGGCTAAAGGCAAGACACTTGCTCAGGTACTTACTGCTGCTTGTTTTCTTCCTACTTTTTGTTTTGACGTTTTAGATGAAATTATATGATAAGACAAATTTAATTAATGTTGAGCAAAATTTATAAAAAACAGATATGTATAAGGTGGGTCTATGAGCAAGGGGTTGTTGTGCTTGTGAAGAGCTTCAATAGTGAGAGGATGAAGCAAAATCTTGATATATTCGATTGGTCATTGAGCGAGGAAGAGCTGGAAAAGATCGATGCCATTCCACAATTCAGAGGCTGCGATCCTTTCACCACAATCCATGACTTTTGGGATGGTGAAATTTGATTTGGAATTTGGAATTTGGAGATCCTATAACTATTTCTATTTCATCCAAATCCAATGTTCTGGAATTAACTTTTCCGAATTGTATTACTATGTTCTATTAATAGCAGTCAGCAACTCAGCGTTATTGATTTATGATTCACATTTTCTTTAGGAAGCTAAATAAAATAAAATGAAAAAAAAAAGTTTAGGATTATTATTAGGGTGATTATATAATACACCGGCGGTGTAAATTTTGAACTCCACAAGCGGCTTGTGGAGTTGACACATGTCCATTTTTTGAATTAATTAAGTTTTAAATATTTCAATCTAGTCCCTAAGGGACACATGTCACTCTTTAGGACCCGCTTGTATAGTTTTCTAAACTCCACCGTATTGTATAATTTGCCTTATTATTATGGGATTGATTAACAAAGTAGTATAGTACTATTTGAGATGGAAAATATAAGGGCTTAATGGGCAAAAAGGCCCCTGAATTTACACCGAACCGTCAAATAAACCCCTGAACTATTATTTCGGCCAAATAAGCCCCTGAACTCTTAAAAAAGGCCAAATAAGCCCTGTTGCCAAGGTTAAATGCTCAAATAAGGACTAAACGTTTTAAGATTTTCTCAAATAAGGATCAAAATACACAATTCCAACAAATTAGAACACATACTTAGCAAATTTTTACAAATTAAAGAATCCTTAAATGAAAACCAACGCTTCTCATACATATACGTTAAATTTGATAAAAAAATGATATCATCATGTTAATTAAAAATCAAACCCTATTAATCAATAAATTCATTAAACGTAATATGATATAAAATTATCATGTGATTTTCAATTTATATATCCCTCACACATTAGTATTAACTTATATTGTATCCAATTTGTAAAAAAAATATTAAGTATGTTTTCTAATTTGTTGAAATTGTGTATTTTGATCCCTATTTGAGAAAATCTTAAAACATTTAGTCCTTATTTGAGCATTTAGCCTTGGCAATAGGGCTTATTTGGCTTTTTTTAAGAGTTCAAGGGCTTATTTGGCTGAAATAATAGTTTAGGGGCTTATTTGACGGTTCGGTGTAAGTTTAGGGGCCTTTTTGCCCATTAAACCAAAATATAAGGGTTCTTACCCTTGTTTCTTCTATGTAAGAGTGGGGATTTGCAATACAATAATGAACTTATAATTATACCAAAATGTAAATATACTTTTATTAAGAACACTAAGAAACGATTATAAGATTGGGATTCAAAAATCTCGGATGCTTGATTGCAAGAACAAAGAGCAATTAAAGTTACAATTTCTACTTCTAATTTGAGATTAATCTACTCCTAATGGTTACTTCTAATCAACTAAGCAATTAAGAATTTTTTAAGACGTGTGTCTTGTTTGGATTTGTCAACCCTTCTAACATAAGTGTCATAGACTCATAGTGATAGTTATTTAACTACTTATCCATTTGAATTTAAACTTGTAAAAAATCATTTAATTCAAGCTCTAAATTAAATGAAAAATAACCGGCTATTGAACTAACTTAATAACCACAATTAACTTCTTAATTAGACCCAAAAGAATTAACCAAATACAAGCCCAATTTCCTTCTTCCTAAAGTCCAAGTAACTTGGGCCGGCTCAAATTCTTAGTTTGCCCAACAAGTACATAAATATTAGTACAACAAAATAAAGTCATGTCGGCCCAAAACAAAAATATGCAAAAATATCTTGGACTAAAAATTGATTGACACGTAGATTTCAAATAATGGTCAAAAGTTTTTACCGTTGCGTTGCGTATCCTACCATTCCAATGTTTATGTTTAGAAAAGAAAGGTCGATAAGCTCAGCCATTAATACATACAGAAAGCATTTCCAGTTTGATACAGACGAAAGCACAGCTTTTGAGTTTTGAGTTGTTGAAAAAAAAAATAGAAATTAACACTGCAAATTAATTAAGCAGATGGAAAATACTAGTTCGGTAGCAACTTCTTCCATTGTTCCAGAATACATTCTGAGCTCAAGTGGGGAGAAAATCCCATGTCTGGGCCTTGGCACGGCGGCGCACCCGCCGGTAGCGGCGGAAGTTACAAAGCGGTCGATTCTCCAAGCAATTGAGCTCGGGTACAGACACTTTGATACAGCTTCCATGTATGGATCAGAGCAGCCGCTTGGGGAAGCGATCATGGAAGCGATTTCGCTCGGCTTAATCAAATCTCGTGACGAGCTCTTTATCACTTCCAAGCTATGGAGCAGCGATGCTCATGGCGAACTTGTTCTTCCGGCTCTTCGGAGGAGCTTACAGTAAGATATTGCCCTGTTTGACTGTTTCCCCCCTTATTTTCTTACATCTCGATATATAATTTGCTTATAAAGTTTGAATTGTCTAATTTCCTGTAGAAATCTCAAGTTGGAGTACCTTGATCTCTATCTTATCCACTGGCCATTCAGCGTAAAACAAGGAATTTATAAGTTTTCCATTAATGAAGAAGATTTCCTCCCTATGGATTTCAGTTCAGTATGGGCAGCCATGGAAGACTGTCAGAAGCTTGGGCTCACTAAGTCTATTGGTGTCAGCAATTTTTCCAGTCAAAAGGTTGCTGACATACTTAAATTTGCAAAAATTCCCCCTGCTGTTAATCAGGTAAATTATTATTAGAATCCCCTTTCTCTCTAATAAGTCTTTCAATTTGACATCAAATTATAATTTTGAAGTTGTTAATTACTACCAATTTTTGGTAGGTGGAATTGAATCCATTGTGGAACCAAAAGAAACTAAGAGAGTTTTGCAATGCGAATGGAGTCCTTTTGGAAGCTTACTCTCCATTAGGAGCCAAAGGAACCCTTTGGGGCAGCAACAAAGTTATGGAAAATGAGGTGCTTAATCAAATTGCTAAGTCTAAAGGGAAGACAGTTGCTCAGGTGCTCTTTTTCCCCTGTTTTTATTTTTTGGCAATTTAAAATAATGAATGTTATAGCCAAATTAAAAGTTGAACAACATTCCAAAAACAGATATGTCTAAGATGGATCTATGAGCAAGGGGTCATTATAATTGTGAAGAGCTTCAATAGTGAGAGGATGAAGCAAAACCTTGACATATTCAATTGGTCGTTGAGTGAGGAAGAGATAGACAAGATCGATGGCATTCCACAATGCAGAGGCTGTGATGGACAATTATTTACCTCCAAATATGGACCTTTCAAGACTATTGAGGAGCTTTGGGATGGAGAAATTTAATTTGGAGTATGACTATTTCACCATAAGATTCTTTTGTCTTCCAGATTATTAAATGAATAAATTGTTATGTGAGTCACAATGATTGGCAAATAATGTCATGATCAAAATTTTAATATCAATTAGGATTATCGTTTTATCGTATAGTCCCCAAGAAGACAATCCTAATGGTTAAAACTTAAGATTTCTTGCAAAATGTCTCGAGTTTAAATCTTGAGATGGGTGGAGTGGGATCCCATAATCCATAGAAGGGCGAGTTCTTCTATTATGTAGCTCATTTAAATATCATGTTCATGAATATAAAAAAATTTCCGTTATTGTATAAGTCCTACCAATAATTTTGTTTTAGACTTAATATATACAACTCTCCAACTTAAGGTATGGCAAAGTAATCTCTCATAACTCTTATTCTCTTTGTTATGTTATCTTTAACTATTCTTTGAATCTCTTTTGACTTAACCATCGACAAAAGCCAAAAGGTCACCTTGAATTATTCGAGACGACTTCTCTCATTTTTTTTTTTTGGCCAAGAGATGACTTCTCTCATTGTTTTTCACTTTTGCCTACTTCAATCTCTTAAGAATTTGTAATTAGACTAATGTACATGTGACATAATCCTTAATCTTAGTGAAGATTTATATTAATGAAACCCCTAATATGCAATTTTTTTTCTTCCTTTTGCATTCATTGTGCGTAGGAAGCTCTTATACAAGACAAAATTAGTATATTTTTCTCATGCTGGAAATTAAGTTTGATGCAAAGCTAATTAATCTGGAAATTAATAGAATAGGTATAAGTAAACTGTTTTCTTTCATTTGCTATTTGATTTAGAAAACAAGAAATTCTTAGTTTACATCCATAGATGATACCAACATGTTAAGATCTATATAAAGTTTTTTTGCATTTTTAATGATGTGTCGTGTTGTGGTTGTGTGACAGTGTATGGTTCTTATATACGGTCAGTGCATCAAAAAATTTCCCTTAATAATTTACTATGATTGTACTCCCTCTGTTCTTATTTAATTGTCCATTCATGGTCAAACAACTTTATCCTTGACCATCTTCTTAAAAAATTACTCCATCTGTCCCAAAATAAGTGTCCATCCTATTTGGTTGATGATCCAAACTTTTAGGTCTAATTAAATTCAATTTAAACTATTAGACCTAAATTGAGCATTTCTCCAAACTTATAGTTCTGATTTGAATTTATATTTTCCAAATATGAATAATAATACTATTAATAAGAAGTATTCAATACTTTAAGTATAGCCTTTTTTTTTTGGTAAACTTTGATTCTTGGGGTTTAAATTTTGACACTAGTGTTAAGGATTTGATAACGAAAACCAAACTCAATCTCAAAATTTAAATATGTTTATATTTGTTTCATTCAAAACCGCATTGTATATATGTATATATGTGTGCCCTTAGTAATAATTGAAAGCATATAAAATATGTGTGTGTAAAGCATATCAAATATGGAATTATCCAGCAAAACTTTAAAGATGATCAAAGGAGAAAGTCAGAGGTGGGAATGTATGAAGTGGAAGGAAACAAAGTAGGAAAGTCCGCTAGAAGATGATCTAATGCACATATTTTCCCCAATAAACAACGAAAAAGATGTAATGACGCAATTGACACAAAATAGAAATCAATTTGGCAATCAAACCAAAATTACATAGGAAGGTTATCAAAATTTCTTAGTGTGGTTACCAAAATTTCATATGGAGATTGTCAAAACTTCATAGTATAGTTATCAAGATTCCTTACAGAGATTACAAAAATTTCGTAAGGTTATCAAAATCTTTTAGCGAGGTTAATAAAATTTCATACGAAGGTTATCGAAAATATATAGTGTAGTTATCAAATTTTTATAAGAAGGTTAACAAAACTTCATAGGGAGGGAGGTTATCAAAATTTGCACCTATAAAATTATCCTAGGGAGGTTAATAAAATTTCATTGGGAGGTTATGGAAAATTTATGGAGAGGTTATCAAAATTACATAGAGAGGATATCATCGTTTCATTCGCATAGGGAGGTTATTCAAATTTCATAGTGTGATTATCAAAATTTTATGAGGAGGTTATCAAAATTTTCATAGCGTGATTAGCAATTTTATAGCGTGGTTATCAAAATTTTATAAGGAGATTATCAAAATTTCACACTCAGGTTATCAAAATTTCATAATATGTTATCAAATTTTCACAATGTGGTTATCCAATTCTCATAGGGAGATTATCGAAATTTCATAATAAAGTTATCAAAATTTTCATAGCATAGTTATCAATATTTCCATGTTGGAACATGAAAACAACTACCAAAACGATATAGAAATATATTGAAAAATTAGTGCAAATAAGGTTTTCCTTCATTACATTTGAATAGAGTTTATTGGAAAGTGGACTCGCCAATTAAAGCTTTCTAAGAAGCCTAAACCTCAACTTCACGATTTAGCATGTTTACGCGTAAAACGTTGTTCTCTGGAAAACGTTCATTCGAAATACATTATTTGCGAAACCAACACTCAAATGTTGTGTTTCAGAGTGAGTAAACTCATAGGAAAGTTTGGTTTGCCAAAAAAGAAAAAACTTTCTTCAAAACCTATAATTTGAACTTCACGATTTTGTGCGTTTGTGTGCAAAACGTTGTTCTTGAGAAAATATTCATTCCGAATGCGTTATTTGTGTAATCAGCGCTCATATTTCGTGTTTCGAAGTTAGTAGAGCTCAACTTCACAATTTTGTGTGTTTGTGTGCGAAACATTTGTTTATTTAAAAATGATCAGAATGAATTTTTTTTTTTAAAAAAAACCAACACTCTAATGTCATGTATCTAAGTCAATAGAGTTTCTTGGAAAATTGACTCGCCAAACAAAAGCTTTTTTTAAAGGCTAAAACCTGAACTTTCATTGTTTTGCAAACAAATACAATTGTCCAAATGCATTCTTTTTCCTTTTTTTTTGAAACCAACGTTCAAATGTCTTTTCTTGGAATAATTTGAAAATAATATATAATGAATGGTTTTAAATTTGTTGATACATATATAACTTTTTTCATAACTGTTATAACTTTTTCAGTAATTAAGTATTGTAAATTTGATAACCTCATGTATTGATTAAATTGTTGCCAAAATTACTTATCATTAGATTTTATTGGATTTGTTGGAATTATTTTTGATAACTATATAACTTTTTTAGTAACCGTACGCGTATTATAAACTTGATAGCATCCATATTCCATTGTTGATGAAATTGTTAATTAATGAAAATTTACTAATGGTTCACGAAATAGATTTTGACAATATATATAACTTTTTAATAACTAAGTACTGTAAATTTGATAATTTCTTTTATTGGTAAAATAATTAACAAAATTTACTTATAACAAAAAATTGATGAGTTTATTCACAGTAATTTTTAGGAATTTAGATAAATTTAATCTTTTCAAAATTAACAAAAACTTTATATTACACTATACTACATGTAACTTAAATTCGGTTTCCATCAAACTTCCATCCCATGGACACTTGGCAAAGTACTAATTATAATTAAACAAGCTCATAGAGTTCATATTTATTTCGTTTATGAGTTTTGTTTTATGACCAGAAAAATTGTCCCGAAATTTGGTCCCCCATGACGTGTTTTTACACGGTTGATCTCGCAGAATGGTCCCACCACTATAACACGTCATGTGGGACAAAATTCTGATCAATTTTTCTGGTTGTATGGAATTTTCCATCGTTTAATTTAATCAACATTAATTCAATATAATTTTGCAGGTCCCTTTATCTTTATTCTATTCTTTCATTTTCTCTTTCGGTATGGTAATTACTTCATTAATACTAATTGATCTGCAGCCTTATTCCACAAGGAGTATTTTATATATATTCCTCACAATTCAGGCTGACATTATTAGAATATTTTTATCACCATATGTGGAATCAAACAAATATAGAAAGCAATAAGTTCAACATACATCAATTGTACGGGGCATGGGATTTCCATCTGTGGAAATACGTACCAATACTTAACTCAAGAACCAAATCACCACAAAACCAATTTTAATTCAATTGACCAAAGCACTAATCACACAAAAGCCATAGCCGACGACATTTGGCTTTCAAAGCCAAACTCAAACTTTAGTTTTTCACTTAACAAGTGACGGCACAACAGTAAGGTTTTATATGGGATTTAATCAATAATTGTGGTCATCATCCTCGGCGATCCAAGAAGCGGGTGATCGGCGAATATATACCACTGAAATTCTATCTTTTGCCTTCAAAGAAAATTTGGCTGATTAACCTTTGTTCCTCAATTATGGAGTTAAGTGAGAAGAATGAGAGAATATCTGATTTACTTGATTAATTTAGTACAAGCATGTGCCCTATATATACATGGACAGAGTCACAGAGATACAAAGAATATGAAAAGAGTACCAAATACAGTCAGCAAGGATCAAGGCAACAAAATCAAGTGACAGATATTGTTTGGTGTGATTCGTCAACTCCTTTGATTTTGCAATACATGTTTCTTGTGAAAATTCAAATTCTGCTGCTTCATCACTCCCCCTCAAGCTGGAGTGAGGTTGAACTCCAAGCTTGAACCGAAGAGAACCAAATGATTGTCGAGATAACGGTTTCGTCAGTATATCAGCAACGGTTTCTCAAAGCAAAGACGCCCACATTTGCTCATGCCTTTATTGCACAAAGAGGAGGGGGTAGTCGTGGTAGATCCTTTGGAGGTCGTAATTTTTTTTTTTGGGTACATTTGGAGGTCGTAATTTCAATTCTAGGGGGAGAGGATTTGTTCAAGCTGGAAATTATAACAACCGGCAAGGATCAAGCTGCAGCAATCAAGTGACAGATTGTTTGGTGTGATTAGTCAACTTCTTTGATTTTGCAACACATGTTTCTTGTTATGATGCTTCATCATTAACGATACTTTACTTCATAAAATAAAATCGAGATAATGTGCCTAAAATAAAATCGAGATAATGTGCCCCATTAACTTTTTAAATTCAGGACAATTTGCCCTCCGTCAGGGGTTTAAATGTCTTGAATTTGGAAAATTTAGGGGCTAATTAATTGACTTAAATTTGTAAATTCAGGAGCAAATTGTGGTTATTTGAAATTTAGGAAGCAAAATGTCTTTGATGCAGTAATAAACCAAGAAAACTTTGTCTAAACGTTCCTTCCCTGTCCACTTCTTTCAACGTCATTTTCAGCTAATTCAAATAAAATCTTAACTACAATTTACCTCGATGTTCGGACAATTAGACATATTGAAGAGGAAAATCCCTCTTGCCACGCCAAACCCTACCGCCTAGCCTACCCCGCCTGACATGTGACCACGTCATCTTGACAGTGTAACGTTTAATATATATATATATATATACCCTAAGGTTTTGATTCAAGCTGAACACGAACGGTAGAGCTTTTATCAGTATTCAAAGCACTGCAAATTAAGAAAATGGAGGAGAATGGTTCGAAGTCAACTTCTAATTTTAGTATTCCAGAATACGTTTTAAACTCAAGTGAAAAGAAAATGCCGCGTTTGGGATTTGGCACGGCAGCCTTTCCGTTTGAATCATCCGAAGTTTCAAAGAAAGCGATTCTCCAAGCAATTAAGATTGGTTATAGGCACTTTGATACAGCTTCCTTGTATGGGACAGAGCAGCCACTTGGTGAAGCAATCATTGAAGCGATTTCGGTTGGCTTAATTGAATCTCGAGACGAACTCTTCATCACTTCCAAGTTGTGGTGCAGTGATGCTCATGGAGACCATGTTCTTCCTGCCCTTGAAATGACCTTACAGTAAGATACATTACATATGTTTGCCCTGTCAAAGTTTTTAAGTTCTTACCATATAGTTGCTCATGAAATTTTAATTGTTATTGTTGTAGAAATCTCAAGTTAGAGTACCTTGACCTCTTTCTTATTCATTGGCCAATAAGTGCTACACCTGGGACGTATGAATTTCCAATAAAGGAGGAAGACTTCATCCCAATGGATTTCAATGCGGTATGGGCAGGCATGGAAGAGTGCCAAAGGCTTGGCCTCACCAAGTCTATTGGTGTCTCTAATTTTTCTTGCAAAAAGTTAGCTGACATCCTTGCCTTTGCAAAGATCCCCCCAGCTATTAATCAGGTATACATTAACTCCAGGTTATTTCCGGCCTAATGATCATTTTTCCCTTGAACTTTCAGAGTATGGATAGTTTTTTCCCTGGACTTTTAATTTGGAACTTTTACAACTAAATTATCAAAATCAGGCAAATTTCCCCCTACCCTTAATAGTTCCGTTAAGTGGCCCCGAAAATACTAACATGACACAAAAAGAATTGTTGATGTGGCACCAAAAATGCTAACGTAGCTCTGAAAATGCTGACATGGAATGATGCCTCGTCAATATTTTTTGGGAACTTAACGGAACTATTGAGGGCATGGAGGAAATTGTCCCGATTTTAATAGTTTTTGTCCCGGTTTTAATAGTTTATGGAGTAAAAGTTTCAAATTGAAAATTCAAGTGGAAAAATGTCCATTTTGTGAAACTTTAGGAAGAAAATGTAAATTATGCCGCTTATTTTCTATCTTATTCTTAGGCCTAATGTCAATTTTGATATGAAGTTAATTTCTACTACTAATTTCTTGCAAGGTGGAAATGAACCCACTATGGCAACAAAAGAAGCTAAGAGAGTTTTGCAATGAAAATGGGATCCTTTTGACAGCTTACTCTCCATTGGGAGCCAAAGGGACCCCCTGGGGTACTAATAGAGTTATGGAAAATGAAGTGCTCAATCAAATTGCCAAGGCTAAAGGCAAGACACTTGCTCAGGTGCTGCTTGTTTTTTCCTATTATTCTTTTCTCCTTAATTTGTGTTTTGACGTTTTTGATGAAATATGATACGATAAATTCAATATTGACCAAATTCCAACAAACAGATATGTATAAGGTGGGTATATGAGCAAGGGGTTATTGTGCTTGTGAAGAGCTTCAATACTGAGAGGATGAAGCAAAACCTTGACATATTGGATTGGTCATTGAGCGAGGAAGAGCTGGAAAAGATCAATGCCATCCTACAAAGCAGAGGCTGCGATCCTTTCACCACAATTGATGAGGTTTGGGATGGTGAACTTTGATTTGGAGATTGGAGACCATAACTCTTCGTATTTTGTCCAATATTCTGGTTCTGGAATTTATTTTTCCAATCGATACTATTTCTTTGGATAGTAGTCAACTAGTCATTGTTATTTTTTTTTTTTGGTCAAAAGTCATTGTTATTGATTTAAGAATCATTGTTAATAAAATTTGAGGAGCCAAGGTAAACCAGCGTCTTCTTCGGCTCTTTTGTTAAAATTGTGAGATCGACTAAAAACACCTATGGCTGTAAGATTAGTCTTTGTGTTGCTGTGAAATGAAAAGTAGCTGTGAATTTTAGATGTATTTGATAAAATAAGTGTGACTGTGAAAAATAATTGTACTATTGTTTATCAAGCTTAATCTATCTATAATATACTAATACCGTTGCCCGCGCTTCACCGCGGGTTGTCTTCTTTCATGTCAAAAAAAATTGAAATTTTTTTTTAGAAAAGATAGTTTTTTTTTTTCAGATTATTATTAGAGAAAAGATGTTTTTTTATGGACATTATTATTGTAGATAAGATGTTTTTCAATTCAATATTGGATTTCAATTGTTAGGAGAGCATAATTGAAAAAAGTTCAACATATTTATAGCAAGATCTTTTGTTTATGTGCAAGAAGTATACATGAATTTTTTTTTGGCAATAATATACATGAATTGTTTTAATTTTCCAAAGTTTAGCATATTTTCTTTTTTATTTGAGCATTCCAAACATATATTGAGATTATTATTGGAGATAATGTGTTTTCCATTAAAATATTTAATTCAATTGAAATTAAAGCATAATTGAAGAAGAGTTACAAATATTTATTTTCTCATTTTTCATTTTTCAGTCCCTCCAACTGTTTTAGCAGTTTCTCATTCTTAACTTTAGCATGTTCAAAATTAGCAAATAATGCATCTTATTTTTCAGTCATGCTATCCAGATTTTTCTTAGTAGATTTTAAGTCAAGCATTATCTTAGTATTTCTTTTCTTCAAACATTTATAAATAACAACAACATGTTCATATTCTTCAAACAACTTTTCATATTCATCTTGCATTTCATCAACAGTTAATTCAGAAAGATTAGGATTTACCTCAAGGCTTTCTTCATTTGCCATAAGGCACAGGTTGGCCTTAGCTCCTTGTTCATTGTCACTAGCTTCTGAGCCTGTGACATCACTGTCTGACCAGGTACCTGCAACCATTGCTCTTTTCTTCTTCTTATCTTTTATTGGAGTTTCCTTCTTGGTGTGTGGACAGTCACTTTTAATGTGACCAGGCTTCCCACAACCGAAGCAGGTAAATTGATTTTCTCTATAGTCATCATTCATGTATCTTTCTCTATCATTTCTGAATCTGTCTTTCTCATTTTTATATCTGTTTCTCCTATAGCCCTTTTTGAAGATGAGTTGATTTCTCCTTCCTTTCAGCTTTTGTATCTTCGGGCTAGCATTGTAGATTCATTATCATCATCAGATGAATCACTCTCGTCCATTATTAACTGTTCTATTTCTTCCTCTAGTGCAGGAACTTTGAGGGCAAGATCCTTTCTTCTTTTCTGTTTGTCTTTTGTTAAGATCTTCATCATATTTCAACTCTCTCTCATATGTGAGGAGTGATCCACATATGTTATTAAGAGTTGTTTCCTCCAGATTTCGACATTCCCATATAGCCAGAGTTTTAGGCCTCCATGACTTGGGAAGTGCTCTGAGCAGCTTCTTCACCATCTCACCTTGCGAATAGGTCTTTCCCAACTATTTTAATTGATTGATGATCCCAACAAATCTATCATACATTTGTGTGATAGTTTCATTTAGTTCCATCATGAATGACGCATAATCCAGCGTGAGTAAGTTGATCTTTGATTCCTTCACTTGTGAGGTTCCTTCATGAGTGACTTCCAGTTTTCTCCAGATTTCTCTAGCTGTTTTACAGCCAGATACTCTATTGTATTCAGTCACGTTCAACGCACAGTGGAGTGTGTTGATTGTTTTATAGTTGATTTGAACCATCTGAGTTTCCTCAACAGTCCATTCTTCCCAGTCTTTTTCAACATCCTCTCCATCTGCATTCTTCTTCTTTGGAACATAAGGACCCATGAGGACAACTTTCCACATCTCAAAGTCATTAGCTCTCATATACACAGCCATTCTGTTCTTCCAGCATTGATAATTAGTCCCATCAAACAGGGGTGACCTGTGTGTGGACTGTCCTTCGACAATCATGTTTGTATCAGTCATTTTGAATCTCTGTTGTGGATGTTAATCCAGTTGATCAAGAGGTAGGCTCTGATACCTTGTTGGTCCCGAATGTGGTGCTAGAAGGGGGGTGAATAGCCAACTTTTAAAATTCTTTTCAAGTTTAAGTACATTCTGCAACACAGAATATTAGTGCGACCAAATAGAACAAATAAACTAGTGGGAACAATAAATCCACTGACAAGACAGAAGCAGTTCAAGTATACAATAAATGAGTATGCCAAAATCTAATAAATCTGAAGGTGTATATAATTAGAAGTGATGGTAGAGTGAGTATGATAGAAAGAATGACATACAATAAAGACTTTAAAAGGCAGTATAACTAAAAGGGATTAGTAAAAGCTTAGCTTAACACACGATTTATAGAGGTTCGGTCCACCAGACCTACGTCCTCTACCTTGACTCTTCCCAACCAAGGATTTCCACAAAATTCACTAATCCGATGTAGTTACGGGCCTACACCAAGCCTTTACAACAACCAAGCTTTCCCCAAGCTTGAATCTACACCGAGCTTAACCTAGCTCGAACAAGTACTCCCCGCACTTAATCACAATAAAAGATTACAAAGTTTGAAGGGTGTAAAATGATCCTAAAAGTTCCGGGTACACTGAGTAAGCTCAAGGCATGATTTACAAGGAAAGAGTTAAAGAACAATCTTGCAAAAAACCAAGCAAATACAAAAGAATAGAGTGATGTACGGCTTTGAGAAGATTCTTGAGAGTTAATGCTTTTCTTAGGCTTCTTGATTGCTCAAAACTTGTTCCCAACGGTCATTTCATGCTTTAAGTATAAATCTGTCAAAACTAGCTGTTGGAGCGCCTGTTTGAATTTAATCCCATTATTTTGTCGTTTTCTGACGCTGACAAAAATTGTCTGGTAACGCTGTCATTTTTCCTTAGTCCGACTAAATTGTGCTCTTGAATTGTTGGCACTAAATTTGCTTCAACTGTTTTCCTTCTGGATATGTCAAGTCTTCATATGCATCTTCTTGTTCTGGCTTTAGTCCCACTAAGTTGATTTCAGATTTATGCATTGGACTAAATCTTCTTTAATCTCGTCTTGACTTGTACTCAATAAGGAGGGCCTCATTCGTAGTGTGTTTCTTCTGTGATATTGAGCTATGTGTAGATTGGTTTGCGCATAACCATACATTAAGTATGTAACTCAATTTGTCATTGCACACTAGATAGTTTGGTTAGTCCCACTAATATAGAATGTTTTGTTATCATCAAAAACTATGGAGTCAACACTATTAACTGTAATAACTATTACTCCCTCCCATTCAAAATAAGTGCAACATTTCAAGATTTGCAGTCATTCATATTAAGTGCAACATTTATAAAACCAAAGTAATTTGTAATTTTTTTTCCATATATATCCCTACTTGTGTTGGTTAGGTAGTTGAATCTTTAATTATCTTGGAAAGTTGGGAAGGGAGAGAAGAATTTTATCTAATTGTTTATAAAATTTTTTGAAGGACAAGAATGCCATTTTAAGTTATTTTTTACTAAATTTAAAACCAATTAATCATTGTCTTGGTTTGTGTAATATTCCTAGTGTTGCACTTATTTTGAATGGGAGGTAGTAAATGAATTCATTTCGCAATGCAGATTCCTCAACAGCAGCAAGAAATTGAAAAAAAAAATCACCAAATCAGAAGGATTAAAAAACATATAATCTGTATTTGAATGAAGCTACCCGATTTCTACCCAAATCATTCATTCCTAAATGATTCAGATCACATGACTTGTCTAGATATTAAATTATCCATTCCTAAATTTCCATTTGGATGTCCCTTGGGAAATGCGAATGAACTGTACTACCTTGAACATGTCAAAATAGTCACGACAAAATACACGTGTGTGGTCATCATCAAGCAAGAAATCCAATCCCATTCTTCTTGTCCAGACGAATCAACCCTTGCCTTTGTTTAGCATCATCCCCTATTACTTGAAAAACATTGCAGAAAAACAGAGGATTTAATCAAATATATATGTTCCATGGGCAAAATTTTATGGCAGAGAACCAAAGGAATTTTTTTACAGGTTTTCAAATCTCAAAATTTCTCAATTGTTTTCAATTGTTCATGGGCAAGGTTCGTCAGGTTTGTTGTCGTGGAGATTGGAAAATTTCGCTGCTTGATGATTGTTTTGAAGATTGCATGTTGGCTTTTCAAATCAGATTTGGATGAAAAGCAAGATTAGATTCGGAATTAAAGTTGAAGATGATGCAGTGAAGATGAAGATACATAAGAGAAAATTGCTTAAAAATTGAGAGACTTTCATCGTAGGTGGAACCATGCTTGTCCTTAAAGCTTGAAGATTGATTGAACATTTGATGGAATTTGAGTCAAGGTGGAGATTGTTAGGATTTTGACTCAAATCCCAAATAGATTTGGATTGAGATTTTTTAGGCCTATTGGTTATTGGACAAAAAGACTTGGTAATCAAGAATCCTAGTAGGAAAGGGGTTGCTTGGAGGCTAAGTTTGTACTAGTATAAATAGAGAGTTTCTCTATAGAGTTTTGTATGCTTGGAGAAAAGATGTAGTCTAAGGTTTAGATTTGGGTGAAGGCACCCATAGGATAAAAGGATGGACCTCATGGGTGTGTGCGTGATTGTTTGGTTTGATGTTTGTTTTGGTAGATGTGATTGTTAGTTTATAGAGACCGAGCGAGAGTGCTCAAGATTGTTTGGGTTTGGTTTAGAATTGATTGTTAGATTGGGTTAAGAGATTGAGTGAGAGTTATTGATAATTATGTGTTGATGTAATTTTCTATAACTAGTGAATTTCTCTTCTCCTCCGTGGACGTAGGCAAGTTCAGTGCCGAACCACGTAAATTCTTGTTTCTTGTGTTGATGATTATTATTTTAGTTGCTTCCGCTTGCATGATTAATTTGCTAGATTATAGTTTGGGATATCCGGGTTACAACAAATCTAAAAGCTGTTGCAAATAGAAGGTTATCAAATCTCATAGAGTGATTATCGAAATTTCATAGAGATCGGATTATCAAAATTTATAGGAAGATTATCAAAATTTCATAGTGTTGTTATCAAAATTTCAAAGCGAGGTTATCAAAATTACATAATGTGATTATCAAAATTTCATAGAGGGATCAATAAAATTTTATAGAGAGGTTATCGAAATTTCATAAAAAGGTTATCAAATTTTCAAAATGTGATTACCAAAATTTCATAGTGGTATTTTTGGGGAGGTTATCAAAATTTCATAGTATGGTTACCAAATTAGGAAGGTTATTAAACTTTTATTACGTAGTAATCAAAATTTCATGGAGGATAACAAAATTTCATATGAAGGTTATCAAAATTTCATAGTTTAGTTTTCAAAATATCATAAGAGGGTTATCAAAATTTCATAGTATGTAGATCAAAATTTCATAGGGAGATTAACAAAATTTCATAATGAGGTTATCAAAAAATCACAGGGAGGTTATCAAAATTTGTAGTTATCAAGATTTCATAAGGAGGTTATCAAAATTTTATAGGGAGGTTTATCAAAATTTTATATGAAGGTTTATCAAAATTTCATAGCAAGGTTATCATAATTTCATAGTGTGATTATCAAAATTTCAGAGTGTGATTACTAACAATTCATATGAAGGTTTTTAAATTTTCATAACGTGGTTATCAATATATCATATGACCGTTATCAACATCTCATAGTGTTGGTTATCAAAATTTCATTGGGAAGTTATCAAAATTTCATAGTGAGGTCTTCAAAATTCCTTAAGCATATTAACAAAATTTCGTAAGAGGATGATGAATCTACCAGCGCTTTATGGATCTCTCAACAAGTGATGATGAATCCTTAAGATGCAAGTCTTTTCAAGATTGTAAAGACCTGGCTGCGGAACTTTCTGGAACATTCCAGGGTGCTACTCAGAACAAGGACAGATCGGATATCTTAAAGATTGTGAAGGGAGGGATTCAATATGCCTTTGAAAATGCTCCTAAACAGCTGTCTTTCCTTGAAGTTGCTGTGTTTTATTTCATTCCCGAACTTCCCATATCCGATGTTCAAGACATTCAAAAGGATCTTGAGAAACGGATGGAGAATGTCCAGACAGATGAAGATCCGAGTCGGTGGCAGCCATATCATACATTTTACAATGCCTCGAGCTATTAAAAAATGAAGGTTCTTAAGGTATGTATATGTAAACCTTTGAAATATGAACTGGAAAATCAGAGAATGTTTCACCCAGTTCCTCTTGTCTTATCGCTTTGCTAATTATTGACTTGTCGGATAAGGCTTGATAACATATAGAATGGAAGAGTAGCAAGTAGGAGATTATTGGATATTTACTGTTCTGTTGATTATTATCAATACTTTTGTCAAATTGTGAATATCAATTAATTTAAGCTTTTGTGATTTTGTCTGAAAAACAAAATTTCATAAGGTTAAAAAAAATTATAAAAGGTTCTCGAAATTCCATAGTATCGTTATTAAAATTTCATAGGAAGGTTATCAAAATTTCATAAGGAGGTTATAAAAAATAGTGTAATTATCATAATTTGGTAAAACTACAAAATTGGTCCCTCAAGTGGAGCGACAATAGCAAATTGGTCCCTCAAGTGAAAAAATATGTAATTTGGTCCCTCGAGTGGAGTTAACCGAGCAATCAAGTCATTTTCGTTAGAAACCGTTAGAACGTCCGTCAAATTAGCCTACGTGGCAGTGACGCCGTCAACTCTGCTGATGTGTCATCTGACACGTCATATTATCAGAAGAAGAAAATAAAAGAAAAATTGGAAAAAAAATAAAACTAAAAAAATATTTTTAAAATACTAAAACCACTTCTAAAAAATATCCCATTATCAATCTTGTTTTTCTTTTCTTTTCCTTTTCTCTTATCTTCCCCAAACCTATTCGAATCTGTAAAACCCTAACCACCAAGCTCTAGCGCCGCTGTCAAGCATGGGAAAGAGCATTGCTCCTTTGCTCTTTGCCGCTTCATCGCCTCTCGTTTTTTATCTCCCTTTTCTCTCTTTGCGGCTTACCCTTTCTGACTCGTCCCTTTCTTTCCCATTGCATCGCGTCTCCCTTCTTTTTTTTTTCGATTGTCGACGTCGTGGCTTGGATTTGCCGTTCACCACCGTGGTAAGGTTCGCCTCGGGTTCTCCATCTGTTGTCGTGTTCGCTTCCGTCGCAGCAGTTGTTGCCGTCGTTGCTTGCCGCTAGCCCAGTCGCGGCGGGACTAGGTTTTCTACTCTGCTTTTTTCTTGTCGCCGCCGCTTGGGTTCCTTCTCTTGTGGTGGGGAAAGCCATCGATTGCCGCTTTGACTTTGTGGGTTTTGTGATTTTCATGTATTGATTTCCTTCTACTGTATAGATGGAATTGGGTGCCCTCACCATTTTGTTACAAGATGGAATTGGAGGTTTGTATGTTAATATTCTAGAAGATGCAGACATTGGCAAGAAGGGAGAATGGGTAGAGATTCCTCCTACTCATGGTGCTCTCGTCATCAACGGTGATATGCTTTGGTTCAATTCTAGCTTAATTTTCACTAACATTTCATTTATATGTTAATAATGGGCTTTATTGGCGTTATGATCTATCATTGTTTTAATTAATTAGTTAGTTTGTGTTTTGTCTTCAGAGTTTAAGCAATGGAAGGTACCAAAGTGCAGAGCACAGAGTTCATGCGAGAGTAGGATCTGTTATTTTTTTTATTTAATTTAATATTTTTTAGTTTTCTTTTTTCCAATTTTTAAATTTTTATTATGATGATATGACGTGGTTGCTCGGTTAACTCCACTTGAGGGACCAAATTATATATTTTTTCACTTGAGGGACCAATTTGCTATTGTTGCTCGGGACCGATTTTGTATTTTTACCTCATAATTTAATAGGGAGATTATCATAAATTTATATGAAAATTTCATTTAAACACGTTGGGCCACGCACGTGAAAGCTAAAACTAGTAATAATAAATAAAAATAAGCTTTAGCCTATATAATGATGATAATGACTAAATGTTGGTCTTCACTAAAGGCAATCCAGATTCTGTTGCAGGTATTAAAAATTTGCTTGATCTTTTTTACACCTACTTTGGGCTTCAGTTAAATTGTGAGAAGAGTGAATTATTTGTGTCTGGTATCTCTGATTCTACTCTTCAAGACATGCTGAGTGTTTCTGGTTTTAAATCTGGGAAATTGCCTATCAGATACTTGAGCTTACCCTTGGTTTTCAAAAGACTTAGTGCTTGAGATTGTGATGTTTTAGTTAATAAAGTCAAGAGCAGAATTACTCATTGGACTATTAAACACTTGTCTTTTGCTGGGCGACTTTAGTTGGTTAAATCTGTATTGTTTAGCATCCAGAACTTCTGGTGCCAGAGCTTCATCATTCCAAGTTTTGTCATCAAAATATTAAACCAATTGTGCTCATCATCTTTCTTCTGGAAAGGAAATGACAATGGAGCTCAAGGAGCTAGAGTTATTTGGGAGTGGATTTGTCATCCCAAATCTGAGGGAGGTCTGGTACTTAAGAATATTGTAACCTGGAATCATGCTTGCATATTAAAGCACCTGTGGCAGATTTACACGAAGGCTGGATCATTATGGATTGCCTGGATCCATAGTTATGTACTTCAAGGTCGTAACATAATGGAAATACCAAGCCTGCAACGCTACAGTTGGAATATAAAAAAGGTGCTCAAATTAAGGAGTAAAGCTCTTCAATTCATTCAGAGTAATGGAAATTGGAAGATGCCTACTAGTACTTTTTCAGACTTCTGCAGTGTATGAAGCTCTTAGGCATAAGAATATTAAAGTGAATTGGCAAAGACTTGCCTGGTATTCTTACAATTTGCCTAAACATTCTATTGTTTCATGGATGGCCATTCTTGACAGGTTGCCAACTATAGATAGATTGCTTAGTTGGAATATTCCTATTGATTCTGCTAATTGTGTGCTTTGTTGTCTATGTCCTGAATCTAGAGATCACATTTTCTTTTCTTGTGAATTCTCTAGATTGCTTTGGGAACGTATCTTGAGGGCTTGCAGGTTAAATAGAGCTGTGAAGGATTGGCATGGAGAATTGCAGTGGGCTGTTACACGCATCAAGGGTAAATCCTTCATCTCGTCGGTTTTGAGCTGGCTTGGAATGCTTATTGTTACTCGATCTGGAGAGAGAAAAATGCCAGAATATTCCAAAGGAGAATGTAGACCGTGGATCAAGTTTTTACTGCTATTTTAGATATTCTCAAATTTAGACTTAATGGTTTTAGTAATGTGGCTAGGGACTCTATAAACACATTTCTTTGTAACAATTGGGGTTTGCATTTAAACTGGTAGTTGCTTTGCAATTTAACTCATTGTACTTGGTTGGTTGGTAGCAGTTCTTGTTCCTGCTACTTCGGATGAATACATACATATTTATCCAAAAAAAAAAAAGAACATGACTAAATGGGGCGCTGTAGACACCCATTTTTGAACTCATATCCTTTTATTTAGTATAAATTACTCTTTTAACTTTGTAATTAAAGGGCATTTGGGTTAATGCATGATCTTTTAGGACACTATAATAGGCTTACATCTCGCATGGTTTTTCACTCCATTTTAGCACTACAAAATTGTCTAAACGATGCATTAGTATAGCATGCTTGCATATCATATCTTGCATTGCATAATAAAGGGAATCAAGCATTTAGACCAAACACCCGCTTAGCCCATTTACTTAGTAAGTTCGAGTTTCCTTTTAGTCCATATTAAAACTTGAAGGCCATTTCATGGCAAAATAAAAAGGGAGCATAAACCTATTCCTTTCATCATTGCACTAGATATCCAGGATAGATTGCATTTTCTTGCATTTTTAATCACTTGCTTTAGTATAAAATAAAGTTGGAAAATTGCTAGAATCCCAATTTGTTTTATATTAAGTTAGGTTCCATCAATTTAGGATATATATTTTCAGCCACCATATTATTACAAGTATGGTTCTTTACAAAAATGCACAAAAAGTGGAAATAGGAAAATCATTTCATGGATTAGTTTACAGACTTTACGACAATAAAAGCATAGTTCCTTTTAGTCAAATTCCTTAAAAATTGCACTCTTTTGCTCAAGCAAAGCACCATAGATAACCTGCAAGATGCGCAAGGCAAAGTTTAGAAACAAAAATTAATTAAAGGCATAAAATTGACCAGTTGGAGCAATTGAACAAGGGTAATAGCAAACAGAGGCACTCCATGCGCAACGGCTTCAATAAAGTGCAGAAAATTCCCCTATAGTCATCACAGTGCCTCAAAGCTTGAGGTGGCATTGAATCGCAAGGGAATAACTAGCAAAGGATCACGCCATCCATCACACTCAAGACCCAATTTTGCAATCAAGAGAAGTAAACAGAAACAGATTGAAGCATCAACGGTCAAAATCCAGCAGTTTAGTTCGCAATAACAACAATAAAACCGCAACAACAACATATAATTTCACAGAGACTTGGGAGCAGATGAAATCGAGTATAGCAAGCATACAACATGGCATCCCATTCATGGCATTATAAAGTTACATATATGCTACTACAATGGTCATCAATAAGGCAACATGAAGAACTAATTTGGCAAAAGAAGCATGCTGGCAGCAGTTAAGTCATCTCGGACACTCTTAGCTGCACACAGCAACAACTCAGCCAAGTAAAACCCGGTTCCAAGCGGTTAACAGAGGGGGAAAAGAAATTTACATTGAGGGAGGAAAATTCCTTTACCTGCACAGCTCACATGCCAGCTCAGCTAACCTCAAAAAATATCTCCCCATGCCAACTCATCATCCCCAGCTCAGCGTCTTCTTGTTCCTCATCTCCCAACGGAATTCACAAAGAACAAAAACGAGGGGGCAAAGGAAAATCAGAAAATGGCTAAAATAAAGAGCAAGCAAAATGGAAGGGACTAAAAAGGAAATAGTTCACTTACAAATCCCAAACCGCCTGAGAAGATGAAACAGGCCAAGCAGTGCCATTCCAAAAACCAGGGGCTAAGAAACCAGTGGTTTTAGAGGAAAAGCGATGACTCACCTTATCCAGCACAGCTCAACAGTTCACAACAGGCTCTATCCTTATCCCCCAAAGAACCCACCTGCACCAAGTAAAAACAAATATCAGAAGATACCCGAAGATGAGAAAGAGGAATATAAAAGAAGATTGCAGCTTAGAGAGAGGGAGGAAAAAAGGAAGAAAAAAAACTCTATCAAAATTACTACTAAAAAGTTTTAGGGGGGAGGAATAGAGAGAGAAAGAAAACGCTGCAAAACTCGGTTCATAATTCAGGGGGGTTTTCGACAGATTCACACAACACACAAACACATAGTGGCTCTCTGGGTTTTGGGATTTCCATTCAATCATAGCATAGGTTTCATAAAAAGGGTTTGAGGTCAAAGAAACCAGTGGGAAAAGGAATTTCTGGGTTGATCAATGGAAAGGTTTTTAAGGAGAGGAAGAAAGGAGTCATCACTCTGAGCTTTAGAAATCTCAGAACAAGGACTCTGTGATTTGAGGTTCGGTTAAAAGGGAGAATTTTAGAAAGAGAAAATGCTGTCAAAATTTGGAAAACTAGTGTTCCTCACTCTGAGCTTTAGAAATCTCAGAACAGAGGAGCATTTTTTAGGGAAGGGTTTTGAAGGGTTGTGAGAAAGGTTTCATGTAAGTTAGAAGCAAGGTCTTCGGGTTCAGAATTAGAAGAGTTTTGGGCATATCGAGTTAGGGATTGGATGCGGAGAAAGGAGAAGAGGAACATACCGGAAGCTTGAGCCGACCCATCGGAGTAATTCTGAGATTGGAAGGGTCGAGGTTTGGCTCGCTAGGGCTAGATCTATGGAATTGAAGACCTGGTCTTGTGAAAACGACACCAGATCCGGATTCAAGCCGTCAAAGAGAGATAAATTGGAGGTTTTGAGCTCAATCCGAGCTCCTGTGATGATCCGACGAGGCGGCTCGTGGAAAGTTCGGAGGGCGGCTGCGATTTCAAGCGAGGGGTCAAGGCAACTAGGGTTTCGAAGCAGAAGGGATTCTGCGGTGAAAAAGAAGAAAGGTTCGGTTTTATAGGTCCGTACGTTTCAAAAACGGTACGTTTTCGTTTAAGTGGAGAGAAACTAGTGATTTCAGGTATGATTTCTTACCCATTTTCAATTCAGTCCTTATTTTGGAGCATTTAAGTCCTGCGCATTATCAGCATTTACAATTAGGTCCCTTCATCTTGGATTTAGTTTAATTTGATCCTCAATCATCAAAATCAAGTCAATTAAGCTCTTGATAAAATGTTAAGAAATTAATTATGACGAAGAAAACAACAAATTTACGAGAAAACATGTTGCATTCATGTTCATGCACATTTAAAATTCCTTTAAATGTTGTTAATATTGTGTTCATGAGATAAAAAGAGAGTTGACACCAATGATGGAATAATTGGGTGAAATGTGAAAATACTTGTCCATTTCAAGGAAATTAAGTAAAGAAAACTGGCTCAGTTTTAGGAAAGGAAATTAGGTAAGGATAAGCACAGACTTAAGTTCACAGAAATTAAGTAAAATTAGTAAAGACTTAATTTCACAAGAATTAAATAAATTAGCACAGACTTAATTTCACAAGAATTAAGTAAATTAGCAAAGACTTAATTTCACAAGAATTAAGTAAAATCAGCAATGATTTAACCCAAAGATGATCAGACAAAGGGCTTAATTTCAAGGAAATTAGGCAAAAGAAGACTGAAAGAAGACTGAAAAAAGACTGAAAGAAAGACTGAAAGAAGACTGAAAAAAGACTGAAAGAAAGACTGAAAGAAGATTGAAAGAAGACTGAAAGAAGACTGAAAAAAGACTGAAAGAAAGACTGAAAGAAGACTGAAAGAAGACTGAAAAAAGACTGAAAGAAAGACTGAAAGAAGACTGAAAGAAGACTAGAAAAAAGACTGAAAGAAAGACTGAAAGAAGACTGGCTTAGTTTCAATGAAACTAGGTAAAGAAAAGACTAGCTTAGTTTCAAGGAAACTAGGTAAAGAAAAGACTGGCTTAGTTTCAAGGAAACTAGGTAAAGAAAAGACTGGCTTAATCTCAAGGAAATTAGGTAAAGATAGACTGGCTTAATTTCAAGGAAATTAAGTAAAGAAAATACTGGCTCAATTTCAAGGAAATTAAGTAAAAAGGACTAGCTTAGTTTCAAGGAAACTAGGTAAGGAAAAGACTGGCTTAGTTTCAAGGAAACTAGGTAAAGAAAAGACTGGTTTAATTTCAAGGAAATTAGGTAAAGGAAAGACTGGCTTAATTTCAAGGAAATTAAGTAAAAAGACACAGGCTTAATTTTAGGAAAGGAAATTAAGTAAAATAAAGAACTTAATTCAGGGTAATTAAGTGGAGTCAATAAAAGGCTTAATTCAGGGTAATTAAGTAGAATAAAGAACTTAATTCAAGGTAATTAAGTGAAGTCAATAAAGAGCTTAATCTAGAAAAGAGATTAAGCAAAACAATAAAAGGGCTTGATTTATAAAAATTGAGTCAATAAAGGGAAGGAAATAATGAATTGGCTTAATCCAAATTAAATTAAGTCAAAATAAAGGCAATAGTAAATTGGCCCAATCCGGATAAATGAGTGAAAATGCAAGTAAGAATTTAGCATAAAACGAAGAACTAATTACGGCAAAGTATAAATTAGGGCATGAAAGATTAAGGCTTAAGAGGGGAATTAACCAACTATAGAAACACGTAGTTAGTCCTAGACCAGTCAGTGTCGTCGTTTCGACGGGCGTCGTGCGGGTGCTAATCCTTCCCCACGCGTACCCGACTCCCAAACCATAGACTCTGGTTAAGCAGACCTTGTTAGGTTTAGTATTACCTTCAAGCTAAGGTTAATATTAGACTTAATAATCGGATTAGGTGGCTAATCACACCTAGGTAAAAAAGATTAGTGGCGACTCCCATGAGAACCCGTAAGTATCCAAAAAGGTAGTTTCGCCCCCGGTCGTAAACGTTGCGACAGCTTGGCGACTCCACTGGGGACATTTGGAGAGTCAAACTGAATACTGGCTTAGAATTAAATAGGGTTGCATAATCGGTTAAGTATTAATTGCCTTTTTCTTATCTATTCATGCCTATGTTTTAATCTTGCACATGTATGTCATTCATTAATGAAGATGCATTCATACTTGTATATATCTCGCTTACCCTCATATCTGTTGTTTTCCTCTGGGGGTAGTTTAGTCATTTAGGATGAGCATGAACAGTAAAGGTTAGTTTGTTCCTTCACACGTGTACTAAGTAATTTGCATTGTGCATGAGCTTACACCGGAGCTCTAATCCTTTTAGGAGGAGGCAAAGTAGCTAGCCCTCGTGTGACGATAGTCACCGTGCGGGTTTGTAGTGAACACCTCCACTCAGACTGAATCCTTTCTAGTGAGCCTATAGTGGGTGAGGATCGGAGGCCTTACTAGCCAAAAACTAGCGTCAGTAAGGACAGTGTGGGAACCTTTAGATCCAGTATAAAGCCTCACCCAGCATATAGATGCCTTGAATGATATCCAGCCTAGGTAGAGCCAATCCCGTGAGGATGAACCTTGGTACACAAAAGGAACATGTCTCATCTTGCCTATCTCACTTTGCAAAACTGGATCGAAGAGTGAGCAATCGTATTGCTCACGATAAGTAGACCAACCTGCCCCAAGGCAACATATTTGCCAAGTTTTATGGAAAAATGTTTTTACAAAACAAGTGGGGCACTTTCTTTCCAAGCTTTTCTTTGGTTATCAGTTGTTTACCCTTATATATACTCCTAAGTATCACTAACACTTTCCTTGTCTTCTTATTTTCCAATCATTTCAACATCATGCATTATCATGCATTTTCAGGATTTGCCAAGTTACAAACGGGATGAAAGATGCTCGGTTTAAGCCCAAAAAGGGGTACTCAAGCAGGTTTCATGAATCATTGGACCCAGCTCAGGGTATCAATCACGTATCTTTTATCCTCATTGTCCGATGGCAAATGTTTAGATGCCTCGTACTTGCCTCACTCGTGTTTATAACTTGTCATAACATTCATAAAGGCAAGAACCCTGATTATTCACAGAATTGTAAATGGTCACGGCTTTTGACTTGTAGAAGTTCCTACCAAATTGTGGAGGGACTCCACACCTTTAAAAATCTTAAATATCTTTTGTCCCCGTTGTCCAACGGCAAATTTTTAGATGCCTCGTCCATGTACAAACCTCATTTCATTCAAGGATAGATAAGGTTATAATTTGTCGTAACATTCATTCGCATCAATTGCATAAAGGCAAGAACCCAGATTATTCACAGAATTGTAAATGGTCACGGCTTTTGGCTTGTGGAAGTTCCTACCAAATTGTGGAGGGACTCCACACCTTTAAGAATCTCAAATAAATGAAGAAGCAAGGCGAACCAATAGAGAATCTAGGTCTAGTCAAGCACTTGTCACATAGAACAGGGGGAGATCCAGGGAAAAAGGTCAAGGCTTCAGGGGTCGGAGTAAATCCAAGAACCGATCCAAGTCTAGGGATTCAGTGAAGTGTTATCACTTTGGTAAAGCTGGTCACTTCAAGCGAAATTGCAAGCTCTTGAAGCAAGAGCGGAAAGATGGAAAAAGCAAGAAGAATTCGGAGGAAGAAAGCAATGTAACTGTAGTTGTTTCTGATGAGGAGATAGTGTCATTAATTTGTGGACATGGTGATTGTAACCATGTAGCTGATCCTTCTATTGAGTGGATTGTTGACACAGGCGCGACATATCATTGTGTTCCCAAGAGGGAGTTGTTTACAACTTACAAAGCAGGAGACTTTGGTGAAACCAGGATGGGAAACAAGAGTGTGTCGCAGATTGTGGGGATTGGTGACATTGTTGTTCAGACTAGTACTAGTTGCACATTGACTTTGAAGGATGTGAGACACATTCCGGATTTGAGAATGAACTTGCTTGCAATTAATGTCCTTGACAAGGAAGGATATGAGAGTCGGCAAAAGGATGGGCAGTGGAAGCTTTTTGATGGGTCTTTACTAGTTGCAAAGGGAAGCTTATGTTGCACTATGTACAAGACTTGGTTGAAACATTGTGGAAACAATGTTAATGCAGTGGAAGATGATGCTTCACCAAATTTGTGACATAACAGGCTGGCACACTTGAGTGAGAAAGGGTTGCTGCTTTTGGCAAAACAGTCCCTCATTCATATACCCTCGGCCAAAAGTAAAGGTTTGACTGTTAACTCTTGTGATCATTGTTTATTTGGTAAGTATCGTAGAGTTTCTTTCCGTATACCTGCTACTAGGAAAGAAAATAAATTGGAATTGATTCATTCTGATGTTTGTGGTCCCATGGAGGTGGAGTCTTTAGGTGGTAATAGATACTTTGTTACTTTTATTGATGATGTTTCACGGAAAACTTGGGTGTTTGGTGTGAGATACAAAAGTCAGGTACTACAGGTTTTTTAGAAATTTCGTGCCATGGTTGAAAGGGAAACTGGGTTACCCTTGAAGTGTATTCGGACAGATAATGGTGGTGAGTACATATCCAATGACTTTGCTACATATTGTTCAAAGCATGGGATTAGGCATGAGTTGACAGAACCTGGAACACCCCAACATAATGGTGTAGCTGAAAGGATGAACCGCACCATTGTGGAGAGAGTGAGATGCATGCTAAGGATGGCTAAATTGCCTAAGGCATTCTGAGGTGAAGCTGTCAAAGTTACTTGCTACCTTATCAACAGGTCTCCATCGGCTCCATTAGGCTTTGACATACCGGAGAAAGTATGGTCAGGTAAAGATCCTTCATATGCTCATTTGAAGGTATTCATCGTGTCGTCTATGACCATAAAAATAATCCCCACAATAACTAACTACAATAGCTAGGGCAAGTAGGGGTCGAATCCCACAGAAAAAGGGTTATGTGATGAACAATAAAAAGAAAGAAAGATCTTTTCCAAAAATCAAACAGAAAACAGGGGATTGTAGATATCAATTATAAAGAAAACAATTAAACTAAAAATAAAAACAAAGCAAATTAAATCTAAATCTAAATCTAAAGCAAATTAATAAAGCAAACAATAATTATAAAGCATACTTCTTCTCCAGTAGTATGATTCAATCAGATTAACTATGGATCCTCGATTTAAAAGGTGAATTGAGCATCTTATTCTTGACTGACAACTGATATAGGTTTCCCAACATGTATTTTAGATAAGAGGCCGATTAAAGCTGCAGTTATCCCTTTTATTCCTTCAGCAATCGATTACTTTCTTAGGGCTTAAAGATCACTTGGGAACAAAGCATTAAGATTAATTAATTTTACACACATGCCTACAAAGTAGAAACATACGAAGAGAAATTTCTCGCCCTCCGATAGACAAATACCCATTAAGCAGCGATTAAACAAACCTAATTTGCTACATACAATCAAACTTGAGTGATTAATTCTAAGCTTAATCTAGCCATAGATCTTCCTCTTACATCGTTAGTGGCCACATAACTCAAAAATAAGATTCAGAATCATAAAATTATTCTAGGGTTTTGACTACTATCATCAAGAACTTAACACAAAATTATAAGTATAGAAATCTCACCATAATCAATTGATTGAATTCACCAAAGGATCAGAAGTATTAAGGATTTAGCTACTCATGGACTTAGGAAAATCCATGAGAGACATAAGAATACTTACAGAACAAAGGAGGAACGATTTCTCCTCCTTGAAACCCTAGGAACGTCGCACCCCTCTATGGCTAGAGAGGCTGTCGACTTCTCCCTCTTCTAAAACTAGAGAAAAACCTAAAAACTAAAGAAAGGTAGAAAAAGAGAATTATCTAAATCTATGATGTGTAAAAGTTGTGTGATTTGTGATACAGGAGGTGGCTATTTATAGTGGAGGAATAGGGTAGGACGGTTTAGCCATGACTTAGTCTCCAAGTTGGATTAGGTGTCATCCTAGAGTAGAATCCAAGTCAAAAGAGGATTCTGGAATTTTCTAGAATCTGGCAGGAACTTCGACGTCGAGTTCGGGTTTGAATATGGCAGATCTGGGCTTTGCACTTCAAAAGAAAGTTTTAGAGCTCGGAGTTAGCTTTCCAAAGGCTACTCATGGGCTTAAAACGGACATCTGAGCAGAAAGTTATGGCATTTCTACGAAGATTGCGCTGAAACCGGGCTTATATCGCAAATGTGCGGGATTATTGCGGGATTTGGATATTCTTTTGGATATTAGGCCTAGAAATTGGGATTTAACTCCAATTATAGGTTTATATGGGCTGAGTATATTCCCATATAAATAATCCAAAAATCCTCAACCTCAGGGCTTCATCTGGGCTTGGCTTCAATCCTTTGCAAATAAGCTCCAAATCTTCAATTTTTACTTCTTGAATTAATTCTTCAATTGTCTTCAAATCTTCAAAATATCTTCAATCATGAACTTCACATCTTCAAATCTTCATTCCAAATGACTAAATCCATAGTTGAGTAAAAAATCACTAAAATAGCTCCAAAAAGAGTGAAAAACAATAAGTTTTCACTTTTCTTGTCTTCAAGACCTAAAAACACAAATACTAACAAAATAGGTAAAAACATATATAAAAGTGGTAAAAAGTATATAAAAATAGCTATAAAAATATGCATAATTTGAGCTCGATCAGGTATTTGGATGCAAGGCTTTCTTGCATGTGCCTAAGGAATAAAGGTCAAAACTTGATAGTAAAGCCACTCCTTGTATTTTTGTTGGCTATGGTGGTGAGGAGTTTGGTTATAGGTTTTGGGATCCAGAAAAGAAAAAGATTGTTAGAAGCAGGGATGTTGTCTTTCATGAACATTAGACCATAGCGGATTTTGAGAAGAAGGAAAAGACTTCTCGGGTTGTTCATGATAATGATGGTTTGACACCGACAACAGTTCCACCAAGGAGAGCCACAGATGGTGGAGATGAACAAGGTACAGAACTTGGAACAGATGAGCCAGCTATAGATAATGATGAGTTGGATGGTGATGATGACATTACACAGCCAGATGCAGTGGGTATTGGGCAGGGGGAGCAACCACCCCTTCCTGAGAACAATGAGCCTCAGCTTCGGAGATCGGCCAGGGGGCATATTCCATCTTCCAAGTATCCTAGTTCTCAGTTTCTTTTGCTTACTGATGATGGGGAGCTAGAGAGCCTCCATGATGTGCAATCTACTTCAGATAAGCAGCGTTGGTTGGAAGCAATGCAAAAAGAAATGGATTCTTTGCAGAAAAATGGCACTTATGATTTAGTGGAGCTTCCAAAAGGTAAAAGGCCACTTAAGAACAAGTGGGTTTTCAAGTTGAAGAAAGATGGTAACAAGCTAGTGAGGTATAAAGCTCGTTTGGTGGTAAAAGGCTTCGCCCAGAAAGCAGGTATTGACTTTGATGAGATTTTATCTTCAGTCGTGAAAATGAGTTTCATTCGAGTTGTACTTGGTCTAGCTGCGAGTTTGAACCTTGAGATTGAACAACTTGATGTTAAGACTGCATTCTTGCATGGTGATTTGCAAGAAGAAATTTACATGGACCAACCAGAGGGATTTGAGGTTAAAGGGAAAGAACACATGGTTTGCAGGTTGAAGAAGAGCTTGTATGGCTTGAAACAAGCTCCGAGGCAGTGGTACAAGAAGTTTGATTCTTTTATGGTTAGTCATCTCTTTACAAGAACTGCAGCAGATCTTTGTGTTTATTTTAGATCATTTGGTAATAATTTCATTATTCTCTTGCTCTATGTTGATGATATGTTGATTGTTGGGCAAGATGTTGAATTAATTAGCAAGTTGAAAGATGATTTGTCTAGTTCTTTTGATATGAAAGATTTAGGTCCAGATAAGCAGATTTTGGGTATGGATATTATCCGAGACAGGAAAGCTGGAAAGCTGTGGTTATCACAGGAAAAGAATGTTGAACGAATACTGAAGAGATTCAACATGCAGGATACTAAGTCAGTTAGCACACCACTTGCTAATCATTTCAAATTAACCAAGAAATCTTGTCCTGTGAGTGAGAAAGAGAAAGATGAGATGTCGGTTATTCCTTATTCCTCTGCAGTAGATTCATTGATGTATCTCATGGTTTGTACACGACCTAACATAGCTCATGCAGTTGGTGTAGTGAGCAGGTTTCTTTCTGATCCAGGAAAGGTTCACTGGGAAGCGGTGAAGTGGATTTTCAGATACTTGAGAGGTACTTCGAAGATGTGCTTGAGTTTTGGGACTACACAGACAATTCTTGAAGGGTTTACTGATGCAGACATGGTGGGTGATCTTGATAGTAGGAAATCTACTTCAGGTTACATTTTTACTTTTGCGGGAGGAGCTGTTTCTTGGCAGTCAAAATTGCAGAAGTGTGTTGCCTTGTCGACTATGGAGGCTGAATATATTGCAGCGACCGAAACAGGTAAGGAAATGCTTTAGATGAAACGTTTTCTTCATGAATTGGGTTTGAGTCAGAAAGAGTATGTGGTATTTTGTGATAGCCAGAGTGCTTTGGATTTGAGTAAGAATACCATGTACCATGCTAGGACAAAGCACATTGATGTTAGGTACCATTGGTTGCGTATGGCAACGGAAGATAAAGAATTGCAGTTGAAGAAGATTCACACCGATAAGAATGTTGCAGACATGTTAACCAAAGTGGTTCCCAGGGAGAAACTTGATTTGTGCAGCAACTTGGCCGGGATGGACACCTTGGCTAAGCCAAACTTCAAGTGAAACAGGTTGTGTGACACATCTCCTCCGAATGGGGTTGGAGGGGGAGATTGTTGGGCTTGTAGCCCATATTGGATCCAACCCATTTAATGGCCATGATTTAATCTTAAATCCTTCATCCAATGGCTAAGATTAATCAAGGCAAGGGTTTGGTTGTTTAACCGACTATGTCCATATATATATATTGAAATCAATTGAAAGCAAAAGTGGCACAAGCTTTGATAATTAAAAGGCTGGCAATTGCAATTGAAAATTGGGAAGTCGATTGCGATAAAAGGAGCAGCGGCGATTATTGGCAGAATTGAATTTTGTCAATTCGTGAAAGTGTACAACGCGGGTTCTTTGCATCTTGGCAAGGAGCGACGACACTTGGTGAAAGGTGAAGCTTTGTGTTTTCTTGCAAGAAGCTTGCAAGGTTTGGTTCTTACTCCACGGAGAGAGTAAGGGTGAGAAATAAGTGGACAACAAATTGGATTTCTTTGGAATTGATTTCTTGGTGATCCAAAGAGGTAATCCTTGTATTTTTAGTTCCAATTTGTTGGTGCTTAGGCTTTGGGCAATTAGCTTAGACTTGAACTATTGTAATTGCTTATTTCTCATAGTGGATTTTTATCCGGTTTTGCCCCGTGATTTTTCCCTTTACTCTAAAGGGTTTTCCACGTAAATCTTGGTGTTCTTTATTTTCTTTAATTGTTGGCAGTTTGGATTTCTGCTTACTTGGTTGAGATATATCTGCTTGGTGGATTGGTTAATTATTTTAACTGCTTTGGATCATTGGTTTGGATATTGTTGTTGGTTTGTTGTATGTGGGATCGGTATTTGTTTGCTTCCGCGCGTGTATATTATTGCAGGGCCTTCCCAACAACTGGTATCAGAGCCTGGTTGAACTCGATCAGTGTGGCCCATGAGCACGGTGAGCCTGGTGTGACCATCCAGGGCGTGCGATTGTGGAGTGCTCGTAGCTTGTACCACTCCAGGGGTTAAGTCTTGGATAGCCGGTAATTGGCTTAAGATTTGACGGGTTGGGCCGCACGGGGGATAGATGAGGACTCACATGTAAATCGGGGGAGATTGTTGAGGATTTACATGTGAGGAAACATCCCACATCATAAAAGGATGGGTTGTTTGAGTGGCATATATACATGAAGGACCCAAGAAACCATCAGTCTAGATTTTTGGGTTCGGGTTGGTGTCTGACATGTATATGGGCTACTCGGTGGGCCTTGGATCCTGACAAAACCCGGATTCCTCTCCCAACATGATGTAGCCGCATTTAACTTCTAGAACTTTTTTTTGTCTTTGCATTCTATAAACAAAAATGATTTGGTCATCCTCGGCGGTCCTAGAAGTGGATGATCGACGAATATGTACCACTGAAAGTCTATCATTTTCCTGCAGAAAATTTGACTAATTATCAAACTTTTTCTCTCTTGAATTATGGGGCTAAGGACACTTTATTCTCTAAATTAAAATCGAGATAATTTGTTCCACGAGCTTCCCAAACCAACGATTATTTGCCCTTCCATCAGGGGTTAAATGTTTTAATTTGAAAATTAAAGAGCTAATTGTCTTAAATTTGTAAATTTAATAAACAAATTGTCATGATTTGAAGTTTATGGGGCAAAATATTCTCGATGCAATAGTTTTAGGGTGAAAAAGGCCAATAAGCCAAGAAAATTTAGTCTACACGTTCTCTCCTGTCCACTTCTTTCAACCTCAATATTTTCAGCTAGTACAAATAAAATCTTAACTAAATGTTCGGCAATTAGACAAATTAAAGATTATGACATTTCAATGAAGATGTTTAATATATACCACAAGGTTTTAATTCAAGCTGAACGCAAACGGGAGCTTTTCATCAGTATTCGAAAAAAGTAGCTAGAGTTCCTAGCACTGCAAATAAAGCAAATGGAGGAGAATAGTTCGAAGGCAACTTCTAATTTTAGTATTCCAGAATACGATTTGAAGTCGAGTGGGAAGAAAATGCCGCGTTTGGGATTTGGCACGGCAGTCTTCCCGTTTGAACCAGCCGAAGTTACAAAGAAAGCAATTCTCCAAGCAATTGAGATTGGTTATAGGCACTTTGATACAGCTTCCATTTATGGGTCAGAGCAACCTCTTGGTGAAGCAATCATTGAAGCGGTTTCGGTTGGCTTAATTGAATCTCGAGATGAACTCTTCATTACTTCCAAGCTCTGGTGCAGCGATGCTCATGGAGAACTTGTTCTTCCTTCCCTTCAAAGGAGCTTACAGTAAGACATATTGTATCTATATGTTTGCCCTCTCAAAGTTTCTAATTTCTTACCATATATAATTGCTCATGAAATTTTAATTGTTTTTTTATTGTTGTAGAATTCTCAAGTTAGAGTACCTCGACCTTTTTCTTATTCATTGGCCAATAAGTGCTACACCTGGGACATACGAATTTCCAATAAAGGAGGAAGACTTCATCCCAATGGATTTCAATGCTGTATGGGCAGCCATGGAAGAGTGCCAAACGCTTGGCCTCACCAAGTCTATTGGTGTCTGTAATTTTTCTTGCAAAAAGTTGGCTGACATCCTTGCCTTTGCAAAGATACCACCAGCTATTAATCAGGTATACATTAATTCTAGCTTATTTTCGGCTTAATGACCATTTTCTCTCATACACTTTTACAGTATGGATATTTTACCCATTGAACTTTTAATATGCAACTTTCACCCCTAAACTATCAAAATTAGTAATACAATTTCCCCTTTCGGTTAGTACTTCTATTGAGTGGCCCAAAATACTGATGTGGCCCAAAAAAATTGTTGACGTCGCCCCAAAATTGTTGACGTTGAATGATGACTCATCAACATTTTTTGAGCACATAAAGAAACTATTAACGGCATGGGGAAATTGCTTTGATTTTTGATAGTTTAGTTTAAAAGTTTTAGGGGAAAATGTCATTTTGTAAAAGTTAAAAGGGGAAAATGGTAAGGCTTTGGTTGATTGAGTTGGTAAGGTTTTGAATTTTTGTTTGTAAAGTTTGGGGTTCGAGTCGTGCCAACGATTCTCGTTGATGAGTGATCTGTAAATACCACTTTGTAGCATGCCCCGACCCTGGACTGCGGCAGTCTAGGAGCGCACAAACAGAGATTGATGCGGGGGGATAGGGCCGCTTATTTTCTATCTTATTCTTAGGCCATATATACCAGTTTTGATACGAAGTTAATTTTTACTACTAAGTTCCTGCAAGGTGGAAATGAACCCAGTATGGCAACAAAAGAAGCTAAGAGAGTTTTGCAATGAACATGGGATCCTTTTGACAGCTTACTCTCCATTGGGAGCCAAAGGAACCCCTTGGGGTACTAACAGAGTTATGGAAAATGAAGTACTCAATGAAATTGCCAAGGCTAAAGGCAAGACACTTGCTCAGGTGCTGCTTGTTTCTTCCTTATCTTTTCTCTTTTTGTTTTGACGTTTTTGATCAAATATGATAAGACAAATTCAATATTGACCAAGTTCCAAAAAAACAGATATGTATAAGGTGGGTATATGAGCAAGAGGTGATTGTGCTTGTGAAGAGCTTCAATAGTGAGAGGATGAAGCAAAACCTTGATATATTCGATTGGTCATTTAGCGAGGAAGAGCTGGAAATGATCAATGCCATCCCACAAAGCAGAGGCTGCGATCCTTTCACCACAATCGATGACTTTTGGGATGGAGAAATTTGATTTGATTTGGAGATGGAGATTGGAGACTATATCTATTTCTATTTCATTCAATGTTAAATTACTCTTTTTATGAAGGAAAACTATTCCATACACCGTTAGTGGAGTTTAGTAGACTGCATGTGCGGGTCTAAAAGGGTGACATGTGTCCCTTTAGGGACTAGATTGAAATATTAAAAAGTGAATTGTTAAATACCGCCCCAAAATTGCTTCTTACGCCCCCCTCTTGACACTTTTGCCATTTGCTTCATTTTCCTCTAAAACCTTCAAAATAAAAATCTCAAAATTTCAAGTCAATTACCAATAATAATTATCATAAACCCTATTTGACCCTAATTAATAATAATTATCATAAAAAATCATAATTTTAAATTAAGGCTCTGTTTGTTTGAGCGTTTGGCACGTTTGGGGCCTCCCAAACGTGACAAACGCCCAAAAAGCTATTTTTGGTGCAGCTTTTCCTGTGATCAGTTGTCCCACGTGACAAATCAAAAGCCAGCGAACAGTGTAAAAGCCAAAAGCTTTTAAACAATTGGATTGTTCCTTTTTTGTCCTCATAACATTTATGGAAACCCATAACTAACCTCAACCCAATAAATCCCAAATCTTTATGATTTTTTGTTTTCAATTCTTTTCCGGCTAAAATCTTAATTAGGGTCCTGAACTTTGCCAAAAGGATCAAATAAGTGCCCAAACTATGAAAATGTCAAATTAGTGCCTGAACTTTTCGATTTGGGTCAATTCAGTCCAAAATGTTTTGGATTATTTAACATTTTACAGACTTATAATCTAACATTTTGTACTG
>AWWV01014392.1:0-78542 GCA_001974805.1 Corchorus capsularis
CTTTTCATAGTTTGGGCACTTATTTGACCATTTTGGCAAAGTTTAGGACCCTAATTGAGATTTTAGCCTTCTTTTCCTAACATTAGAACGCTTTTGTATTTAGTTTTGTTGGGTTCTTTTTTTTCACTTAAAAAATATATATTACATTTATGAGGTGATATATCCAAAATAATTTATCATTTATATAAAACATAAACATAAAATAGCAAACAAATAAATACAAAATTTTATAAATAATAAACAACTAATATAAATTGAGATTTTTAATATATACTTAAATATATATTACATTTTTTAATATTTATATATAAATTATATAAAATAAACTATCATACTAATGCCCTTAATGGTCATTTTATATTTTCACCTCACCGCCACATCAAACATACACTTTTTCATCATTGGTTAAGTTCTCAAAGCTACAATTCTAATCTCATATGTACAGTAGCTAATCTCTCTATTTCAATCTCCCCCACACCAATCTCACAGTTCAATCAAACAGAGCCTAAATTTGGCAAAATATCGGAAAGACCAAAGATACTATATGCTTATCAATTTCATATTATAGATGGGATTAATTACGGTTTCGCCAATAATCTCTTCAGATTTTTGCCTATAATTAAAAGCAGGACGTGACAGTCAATTTGCTGAAATTGACAAAGGTTGCAGGAATGTAAAAATGATGCTGGATATAGTAGATTAAAGATTAGACTAGTGGATTGTGAGAACTGAATCAAAGTCACAACAAACGTTTAAATCATTGATTCTCAAATAAATGCGTTCAAAGGTATTTCTCAATAAAAGTGAACGAAAATAACAAGTATATTGTTATTGAATGAATTGTAACTGATTACAAAAAAAAAGTTCGTAGACAAGATTGAAATAGGGAAATTATAAAGAACAAGTAAGAATTTGTGAATAACAATAAGAAATTAAATTTGCAAAGATATATAGAAATTTATGCTTTGGAAATTTAAATAATGAATGATATATATTTGTTAAATTAAAAGTTGCACAAAATTCCAAAAACAGATGTTTAAGATGGATATATGAGCAAAACCTTGAGATATTCAATTGGTCATTGAACGATGAAGAGCTGGAAAAGATCAATGGCATTGCACAATGCAGAGGCTGCGATGGATAATTATGGATTAAACGGGCCTCAATTTATGTCCAAGTCCGTCCAATTAAAAAAAAAACTTTGTCCAAAGTATATCTAAGTCCATTCATTTAATTTAATATATATTTATTTTTAACTCATTATTTATTATTTAAATATATTTATTATTTATTTATTAATATATATTATATCTAAGATAGTAAAACTTAATTAACATATATATTTTTTTATCAAAATAATAATTTACACATCTAATGAAAATTTTAACTAATCAATCTAATTAAAAATAAATAAAATAATCTAATTATATAACAATATGGGTCAGTCCGGGTCGGGTCGGGTTTTATGACTAAGACTAAGTCCGACCAATTTTGTAAACGGGTCTTAAAATTTTATCCAAATCCTTCCAATGGATTTTAAATTTTTGTCCAAACCCTCCTAAATATCGGGTCAACTTGAGCAGGTAAACCGACCTTAAAACAGATGTACGTAGTCCACACTTGATAGATATCGTTAACCATTTCATCATAAGATATTTGTATTCCAAATTTATTAATGATTGTATGTGAGTCACAATGAATTGATGGGCAAATATTGTATGAGTCACAATATATACAACTTAAAGTAATCTTTCACAACTCATATTCTCTTCGTTATCTTTAACTATTATTTGAAATCTCTTTTCTGGCTTAACCATCGACAAAAAGTCCCCTTGTATTATGCGAGATGACTTCTCTCATTGTATCTCTCATTGTATTTCACTTTTACCAACAAAATTTCTAGGTCTAAAAATAAGACAAGAAAGATTGGAGCCAAATAATAATTTTATTGATTGATCAAATTGATGCAGGTACAATCTTTGGAAATTCTAATAATAAGAAATTATCCTTTGATTCTTCTCCTTTGTAAAATTATGCTTCAAGATTTGCTTCAGGGGTCGAATGACTTGATCTTGAACTTGATAATAATTTGAGAGTTTGATTTGATTTGATTCAAGAGTCGAATGACTTAATCTTGAATTGAACACAAATAATCTTCTTCAAATATGTTGATGAAGATCAAAATAATAATTTCTTGAAAGCGAGCTTCTGTAAATCTTTGATAATCTTCCTTGGATCTTCTTTGAAAGAAGAATCCTCCACATACGTGGATCTTCTGGATCTTCTTTCAATAATTTCCTTATAACTGGGTCTTCAGTAATTCTCCAATAATTGGATCTTCTTTGAAAGAAGATTTTTCCACATACGTGGATTTTCTTTCAATCTTCTTAAGTTTTGGTGAAGATCAGAATAAGAACATCTGAAATACTTTAGAGCTTTTCTGTTTCAGAGCTTTTCTGCTTTCTGAATTGTGTGTGTTGAAAATGACTTGGGAGCTTGGTATTTATAGTGGGGGATGGAGAGTTTCAAGATAACTTAATTTCTCCTTGTTATTTATCTCTAAATAATTAATTTTAATTAGAGATAAATAAGATGACACAATTCTGATTGGTTGATGCTTGAAACCTTGAGATTTGATTGGCCAATGATGCAATTTATTTACCAATTATCTCAATTTAATTAGAGATAAAAGGTGATGACTCACAACTTAATTTTGATTGGTCAAACCATTAAATATTGAAATTTAATTGGTTAGACCATGTGTCATATTTATCTACCATTTTTTCCTTAGAAAATATCCAATAAATTTAAAGATAATTTCTCAAAATAAATTTGTAGAAAATTTCTGATTGGCCAAAATTTCTTGCTCTACAACCACTTGGAGCTATATTTTCTTCGATCTCTTCAAAATTGGTAATTAGACTAATTATATACATATATGTGACATAAATCCTTCATTAGAATTTTTTTTTTAATCTCATCCGGTATCTAGGGCTTTGTCTTGATTAATCCGGATCCGACCCGCGTCACGCACCTTGGTTACGATGAGTGAGTCTTCCAACAGAAACAGCTGCGTACGCAACGTCTTGATTCATTAGATGATAAAATACTTCATATATATTTCGTTTATTTTTTATCAACATGTCAATATAATTTTGCAGGTCCCTTGTCTTTATTCTTTTCTTTCATTTCTCGGTATGGCCGGTGATTGCTTCATTAATAATTGATCCTCAGCCTTATTCAACAATATTATATTTTTATATATAATATTCCTCACAATTCAGGCTGACATTATATTAGAATATTTTTATCACCATGTGGAATCAAACAAATATAATAAGCAAACAAAGTTCAAAATATATCAATTGAAATATTATATGTTTGTTTATCAAATAATAAACCATCAATCGGAATTCGGAACCATGTGCTCAAGCAATTGGATAGCGAATTTAAGTCAACGAAAAGTAGTCTGGTTCACAATCAAATTTTGAGTTCTTGAAGAAACAGAACACGAAAGGATGAAAAGCAGTTTGGAGGAAACTAGATTTCATGAACCAGATTATGTTTTGAGTCAGAATGGGCAGAAAATACCGATTTTGGGGTTTGGCACGGCCTCTTATCCCCTCGGAGAAATAAATTCAGATACAAAACAAGTTTTTCTCCAAGCAATTAAAGTTGGTTATAGGCACTTCGATACTGCTTCTATTTATAAAACAGAGCATCCATTGGGTGAAGCAATCGTCGAAGCAATTTCGGTTGGCTTAATCAAATCTCGAGACGAGCTCTTCATCACTTCCAAGTTATGGTGCGCCGATGCCCATGGCGATCTTGTTCTCCCTGCCCTTCGAAGAAGCTTAGAGTAAGAAACCATTTGCTGCATTAATTCCTCGTTATATATATATATATATATTGGGGGGGCTGCAGTAAGTTAAGCACGTTTGTATTTTTGTGGCCTGCAGAAATCTCAAGTTGGAATACCTTGATCTCTATCTTATTCATGGACCATTGAGCTTCAAAAGAGGTGTCGAAGGATACTTAAGAGATGAGAAAAATCATGTGGCCATAGATTTTGGTGCGGTTTGGGCAGCCATGGAAGATTGCCAGAGGCTTGGCCTCACAAAATCAATAGGTGTCAGCAATTTTTCATGCAAAAAGGTGGCAGATATTTTAGCAATTGCAAAGATTCCTCCTGCTGTTAATCAGGTTATAATCTAACACAAACTTAAGCTTCAATATAAATTTGTTTTGAAACTTTGAAATACTAATCTAAAGATGTTGCTTCAATAATATCTTGAAAGGTGGAAATGAACCCATTATGGCAACAAAAGAAATTGAGAGAGTTTTGCAATGCAAATGGGATCCTTTTGTCAGCTTACTCTCCATTGGGAGGCAGAGGAACCAGTTGGGGTACCGACAGAGTTTTGGAGTGTGAAGTGCTCAAGGAAATTGCCAAGGCAAGAGGGAAATCCGTGGCTCAGGTAATTAATTATATAATGTTGATTGTTATGTTTTAAATTGTTCTGAAATTTACAAGGAATTAATATTGGTAATATTCCAAAATCTGCAGGTATGTCTAAGATGGGCATATGAACAAGGGGTGAGCATTATAGTGAAGAGCTTCAACAATGAAAGGATGAAGCAAAACTTGGAGATATTTGATTGGTCATTAAGCGAGGATGAAGTCAACAAGATCAATGAAATCCCACAACAAAGAGGCTACCTAGGAAAAAATATAATCTCCAAGTATGGTCCATTCAAGACTCTTGAGGAACTTTGGGATGGAGAAATTTGATTAATTTGGAATTATATTAATTTATTTATCAATTCAATTCATCCCACATACTTTATATGTAGTTTTTTCTTTCACGTGCTAAATTTGCTGTCGTTTTGGAGCTTGTAGAGTTGTGCTTCACCTCCAAAATGTTTTTTTATATACAATTTTGCTTATTATACTACTGTCCCCTTTTTCCATTAAGTACACTACACATGCATGCATGTGACATGAACTAAATTACAAACTAAAGGAAAGCTAACTACACTTTCCCATTTACATAATAATTTATTAAAACTAATGACAAATTAAGATAAAGGGATTATATCTAAATAAAGAATTTTAAATAGTAAAAGAATAATCAACTTAACTGGTTACTGGTATGTTGAGTTCAGGCCAATTCAACTAGCTAGTGTTGTTTTTTCTTTTTCTTTTTCTTTTTTGGCCGAACTAGCTAGCTAGTGTTGTTTAGTATGAGCCAATCAGGTAATTGGGTCGGATTTGGATGAATGGGACAAAAATGGTTCAAGTTCGGATAATTTTTGTCAGCTCTACATCCATAATAAGTTCAAAATTTCAATAACTACTCCCCCATGTAAACTACCATTTCTATCTCGAAAAAATTTATGGAAATACATATATTTTACAACCCAAGTTTATTACCCTTTTTGCATGATACATGTTGCAACTTGCAATTGTGATATACAGATTTGATCACACTAAACTTATTTACAAGAAATTTATTTTTTTTTGTAATATAAGAGGGGAGTGGAATTGATTAAATTATGTTTTTGAAATTTATTTTTTAAATATAAAAGGAGAGTAGAATGGTTTAAATTATCATGTTTTTGTTTGTGTATGGTAATGGGAGGGATATGTGCGGAACAAGAGTTGAGGTCATTCCTAAGATATTGGCGAAAACACATAAATCATATGGTAGAAATTAAGATGTATTCTATAAATATATGCGAACAGAAGCAATTAAAAATGCATTTAATATTGAGATGATCGATTAATTAATCAATTAATTAATCTCAGTAAATCCTAGAAGGGGTTGGCAGCGTCCAAATCTTGAACATCAGATGACCTCCTAAATCTTTTGTAACAAAAACATTAAACTGGCTCCCTACTATCTTGGTATAGAAGCAATTAGAAGGTTGATAAGAACTTTATTACCTTAATAACTTTTATTGGTTTTAATTTATTTTTAAGAAAAGATTGTAATATTCATTTATGAAAATGAAATTACAAGATAATCTTCATAATTATAATAGATTGAGAAGAACGCTTTTCTATTTAGGTCTAGATCTTGCTTCGTGATCAGATGAATCATCTTGGTGATTTTAATTTTTATTGGTTTTAATTTTTATTTTAATATTCTTCTATAATAATTTCCTTTTAATAAGAAATCATTGTTTGTTGAGGCAATTCTTACTTTGTTGAGGCAAATCTCACATGATACAATTGTTTGGTTAGTGTCACTTGACACTTATCCTCTAGAAATTTTGATAAAAAGAAGTAGAAAAGATGCATGGGTGTGGGAAGGGTGGGGGAAGATGTACAGGGTGTGGTGGAGGGTCCAATTTCATCAAATTTTGTTGAGGCAATTTTTACTATTAAATAATATATATATTGGTTTTAAAAGAAAAACTTGGATAAATATGGAACACACCAATTATAATCAATATAACAATTAAACAGATTAACAAGTGTCAAATATATCTTAAACACATTTACTCATATGATAAAACTATAAAATTGAAAATGGAGAGGAAAATATGGTTTTTTATAATTGCATGATTGATAACGTGAGCGTACTCACTCAGGTAAATTTTAAGTGAGTTCGAATTCGGCCCGATCATGAGCACCTCTAATGCTAATTAAGTGGATTAAATGTTGAGCAATAAAAATATCCAATTTTACAAAGTTAACTGTCCAAATCGTTACCTTTTTAGTTAGATAACCAAGTCATAAATCTACATAAAGTTTTTTTTTTAAGATTTTGTATTCATCTAAAAGCAGATTCACTGCTATTGTTTTACAAAAGTTACTATGTATAAAAGTTGTACAAATCCCAAACTATACAAAAAAGACTAAAAGCTTATAAGACTATACAATCATATGTCAAAAATTTGTACTGAGACCCCATCTTTGACTTAGCTGGAGGTTCACAGTATCTCCTGCAATACCTTTCAAGCCATGTAATCGTCCTTGGATAACAGTGGCTATCTTCATAATAACTTGAGAAGGATTAAGCATTGGCCTGTCAAATATCCTGTTGTTTCTCTCACACCAAACATAGTAGACAGTAGCACTCCATGTCAATCCACAAATCAAGGTTAGTAGTGCTTTCCCTTTGAGTTTGGTCATGCCCCATTGAAGTTCAGAGTTCTAATATTTTGAGGCATGTTTAAGTCCAAACAAAAATAAGGCCCCATTCCATATATCTTTGGAGAAGGAGCATGTGAAGAAGAGATGATCTCTAGTCTCGGGGTGTTTACGGCACAATGGGCAAAGATTATCATCCATAGTAGCCCCCCATTTCAAAAGTCTATCTTTGGTGGGTAGTCTATTCAAAATAGCCAACCAAGATATAAAGGCATGTTTTGGAACATTACAAGAAAACCAAAGAAGTCTATGCCATTTTACCTTCTGTTTTTTTGTCTCTAATAGCTTGCCAGGCATGGTGGATTCTGAAATCTTGTTGTAGTTGCTGGTAGATGGGAAGAATCTCGGCTCGAAGCTGTAGGAGTTTCCTCATAGACCAACTGTTTTCAGTAGAAATTCGGTAGTCCCAAAAGGAAGATCCTTTAAGGACGTATTCTTTAACCCAAGCAACCCATAGAGATCCAGCTTCAGAGAGAATCAATCTTATAATTTTGAAGAGGCAAGCAATATTCCACTCTTTCACCAATTTAAGACCCAAACCTTCTTCCGCTTTGGGTTTGCAGACATCATCCCATTTGACTCAAGCCCCAGTAGCTTTACCAGCATTGCCATTCCAAAGGAAAGATGAGCATAATTGGGTCACTTTCTTGGGAAGGATGAAGTGAGAGCACCAAAAATTTTGCATACTTTGAAGAATTGATTGTATGAGTTGAAGCCTCCCTGCATATGATAGGTGTTTGGCAGACCATCTATTGATTCTAGCTGTGATTTTCTCAATTAAAGGAGCACAATCACCTGTATTAAGCTTCTTTGTAATAAGTGGAATTCAGAGATATCTAATTGGTAGAGAACTGAGCTTGAAACCTAATGTTCTATGAATTTCCTCAAGCATTTCCTTTGGAATTCCTAATGATAACAACTCACACTTTGTATTGTTGGTTTGGAGTCCAAACAACAAAGAGAAATCTTGAAGAATGGACTTAATAGCTTGAATAAAACATTTAGAACCATCTGCAAATATTAATAGATCATCTGCAAAAGCTAAATGTGTTATGCTAATGCGATAACATTTGGGATGATACTTAAAAACTCCTCTAGTAGCAGCCTTGTTCAAAAGCTGAGAAAGAGTTTACATACATAGCACAAACAAAATAGGGAGAGATAAGGTCACCCTGTCTGACCCCTTTTGCACCGGGGAAATATGCAGCTAGGCTCCCATTTACTGCAACAGAAAACATTGGAGAGGTTATGCAGGCGGTAACCCAATCAACAAACTGGTGTGGAAGCCCTATAGCTTTTAAAACTTTGATGATAAAATCCCAGCTAAGAGAGTCAAAAGCTTTACGGAGGTCTATCTTTAGAGCGTATCTAGGGGATTTAGACTTTCTTTGATAGCCTGCAACCAACTTCTGAGCAAGCAAGACATTTTCGAGCATACTTCTACCTTAAATAAAAGTAGTTTGGTTCAAGCTGACAACTGAAGGTAGACATTTTTTGAGTCGGTTTGCCAATATTTTTGTGATATACAAATAAACCACATTGCAGCAAACTATGGGACGAAATTCAGTCATTCTCATAGGGTTGGGGACTTTGGGGACCAAAGCTATGATAGTGGTATTTATGGCCCTGTGTAAAGATCCTGTGAGAAAGAAATGTTGTATGGCTGTTGTAACATCCTCAGCAATAATTGACCAGGCACTTTTATAAAAGTGAGTGGTGTAACCATCAGGCCCAGGTGACTTATCGCTAGGGATTGAAAACATAGCTTGCTTGATCTCTTCTCTAGTGACTTCGACCAGCAGCATATTGAAGTCTTCCTCAGAGATTGTAGGCAAAAACTTCTTTAATGAATCAATCGAAAAGTCCAAGAGGCCTGAGTTGATTTTTGAAATAATTTAGGGCTTCATTGGTGATATCTGAGGTAGTTTCCAACCTTTCATTTTCAGAGTTCAAAAGCAACTTGATTGTACCCCTTGATTGCTTGGCATTCAAAACTTTATGAAAATAACCAGTATTTTGATCTCCAGCTTTCAACCAATTGATTTTAGACTTTTGCTTGTAAAATTTCTCCTCAGCTAGCAGCAAGTTATTCAATTCAGAAACCAACAGCTTCCCTTTCTCTACAAGCTCAGAGCTTATGTTGGAGTTTAAAATCACATTCTGGAGCTCAATCAGTTCCTCCTTCTTTGCATTTACTCGCACTGAGATATTACTATAAGATAAATGATTTAGCTTTTTCAAGCAAGACTTGAGCCTTTTGAGTTTAGCATGGAGAACATACATTGGATCACCAGAGATAGGTTCTGCCCAAGACTGCTCAACAATTTTGAAAAAGTTTTTTTTTATCAAATAATCACTTTCATTAATCAATAATCAGAGATTACAAATGTCGAGATGAATAGTCCCGCACTACACGATTACCCAGCTCAATCTTAGCTAGAGAATGTGCAAATACATTGACTTCCCTATTTACAAATTGTTGAAACGTACATAAATCAAATAGGATTGTCAAATCTCTAATTTCATCTATAACTACTAAATATAATACACAAACAAATAAATTACAAATAAACTCACATTCCGTGAAGGTAAAACCCAAGATCTCATGGTCCAGTTAACTGAAATTAAGAGTTCAGCACTCTACCATCAGACCAAATGTCCGATGACAAATTTACATAAAATTAAGACAAAATTTTGTAATTTATTCTTTTTATTAATATTAAAAAACATACTGTTTAAATTAAAAAGTAATTTTAAAATACCGATTAAGGAATGACTTAAAGAAGTAACCATTAAAAAGGAAAAATATCTTACTACTACATAAAATCACGAACTCAAAAATCTTAATTAGAAAATTTCATAAATACCCTTAGCATTATAGTATAATGATTTTTTAATCTGTGTTCCTTTTAGTCATTAAACTTCTTTTTATTAATTTATGCAAATATATTGTAAATCCAATATTTAACACTAAATACTTATATTAAATTTTCCTTTAAAACGTAGAATTTAACCCAAAGAAATCAAGTAACCAAGTTTTCTTCATACAGTTCTTTCTAAACCTAACGTTAATTTAACCAAGGAGCAGCAACTTTGATCTTCTTTTAGTTTTGTTGTTAAAGAGATTTAAGATTTAGATCTCAAATAAAAAAGGTCATGACATAGATTAATTGATTGGGAAGAATTGTCTTGAAGATTAGTAATTAACTAGAAGAAAGATTTAAGAAATCAAACTGATGTGCTAACAGGATAATGAAAGCATGAGCAAATGCATCAAATTGGAGTCAAGATAAAATCAATGGATATTAGCAACCAAAGAAAGCATAGAAGAAAAAATTAAAAAGTGATCATAGAAATAGTTGAATCGATAAAGCCCTTCATGCCCAATTAAATTCTTTATTAACTTGCTCTAAATATTTTGGTTTTAAGTACCGGTTCTATAGATTTCAACACACTAACAAAAGTTTTTGGATGATTTCCCGATTGGATTTAGTTTGAATATTTGTCAAGGAGGAAGCAAGGAGAAGAAAGAAGAAGAAGAAGAAGAAGAAGAAGAAAATAACACAGATGAGGAGACGAGAGAAAAGAGAAAGAGTTTATGAGTGATTAAGTAATTTTTCTTTTAATTTGGTTATTAAATATTATTTTGGACGACTCTTAATTTTTTTATGAGTTTATATTTAATGCACGGTCAATGTATAGATTCTATACATTGTCAGTCCACCAAATCATGACACCTCATTAATGAGCAAATATTAAAACTTTGGAGGTCCTCCAACATAAATATTCAATAGTTTAATTTAATAATTTTCCATTTTATTATCAAAACATTTTTTGAGATAGCCTAATTTCGGCTCCTCTCTTCTCCAGCAAAAAATATAATAATAATATTAAAAAATTTTAGTTCTCTCTCTGATCTCTGTTGCTTCTTGTCATGGCATCAAACGAATTCTATTGCATTTTTAAAAAAAAAATTCCTTCCTTCTCATCATATCGCTCAAAACCCAAAACTATATATCAAAGGAAAACACAATCTTATACCAAAATATGGCTTTGATTTGAAGAGGAAATATGGTAACGAGAGAGGAGTCAAATCACCGAGTGAAATTGTTGAAATTGATACAGAGTTCATTCAAATCAGTGGAGAAAGAATGGATGAAAATGAGATAAACAAAAACTAATTAAATATAGGTATGAAGAGGATGTAGAACAAGGATAGATAATAACTTTGGGGAATTGTTCAGAGACCAAGGAAAGGCTTTCCAGCCCAGGAATTGGTTGATAAAAAGACAGATATGGAGGATGGTGGTAGACTGGTAGATGATCGGAGGGCTACACGATATTAATTATGGTGGACAATTAATTGGGAAAAAAAATTTATTGAGATTTGTTGAGGAGGGCCTATAAAATTTATGCTTTTGCTCATTAATGAAGTGTCATGATTTGGTGGACTAACAGTGTATAGAATCTATACACAGTGCATCAAATATAAATTTTCTTTTTATTATATTATTATTCATTAATGAGGTGTCACTTTTTTATGAACTGACAGTGTATGAAAGTAGTGCATCAAATATAAACGGGTTAAATACTCTTTTGGCCCTCTACCTTTTTTAAAAAACCCAAATAAGCCATTTACCTCTTTTTAGAGACAAATCATTTATACCTTTTGAATTTGATGCAAATTTTCCATGTTAGACATGTGGGCCTCACATGTACAATTTTGAAAAAAAAAAGTTTTAGGCCTTATTTGGTCATTTTGAAGAAAGGTAATAGGCTTATTTGATCATTTTAAAAAAGGGAGAGGGTCAAAATAGTTTTTTTCCTACCCACTTTATCTGATGTGGAAAATTCACATTAGACACTTAACGGTTCTATTGAAAATTCAGTCCAAAAAGGGTCAATTAGGGTCAAATTGAAAAGGTAAGGGATTGATTTGTCTCTAAAAAAAGCTAAGGGACTTATTTGGCTCTTTTGGAAAAGGTAGAGGGCCAAAATGACATTTAAGGCAAAGATAAACTCTTAATAATGTACTATAATTATACCCCACCTGTTCCTATTTAATTGTCCATTCTTGATCAAACAACTTTTTCTTTGACCATCTTCTTAAAAATTTATATAAAATCAAAATAATTTTTTAAAACATATTCATAAACCTTGAAACACAAGCTTTTCTATACATATTTTTGAAATTTTAGTTCTTCATATTTGTCTTTTAAATCATGGTCAAATGTGATGTGAGTATGTTTTGACCAAGAGTGGATAATTAAAAACAAATAGAGGGAGTCACTTCTCATAATTATTTTTAGATTATAATACTATATAATTTGTTCTCTTTTTTTTTTTTGTTAAGAACTTTATTCTTTTTCTTGATATAGCCTTAAAAACCACATTCAAGTTCAAAGTTTAGTTACTGATTAATAGTATATAGCTTTCGTAAACAAAAAAAAAGCACGTAACTGGTAGTTGTAGCTTGATACAGAAGTTATAAGTATGAAACCTTATTTGACATACTTACTTTCCATTGATTTCTTTGTAATCCAACAAAATAAGCGCATAATCTTAAGAAAAGACTCACTTCCGCATTATGATATAGTCACACGTAAATATTTCTAAGATCAACGGATAACATTAATTTGTCGCACCTTTAGAAAAAAAAATAGCTTAATTTACCAAAAACATGTTTGGAGCTTAATGGTGAAAGAGGAGCAATAAAAGGCCCAATCAAAGTCTGAAAATAATTTGGGCAGGGTGGAAGGCAATCTTCCCCACTGGAATTGTAAATAAAGTTATACTATATTTTATATTTTCGAAATATGAATAATAATACTATTAATAAGCAGCATGCGATACTGCAAGTATAACATTTTTTTTTTTGGGTAAATTTTGATCCTTAGGGTTTAAATTTTGACAGTTAACAACTCTTAAGGATCTGATAATGGAAACTGAATTCAATATCAAAATTTAAACCTTAAGATTCATATTTGTTCCACTCAAAACCACATGTATATATATATACATATATATATATATATGTAATTTATATAGGAGGGAAGCATTTGAATAAGATTTCAAATCCAACAGAAGAGTTCAAATCCAACAAATAGATAGGATAAAGTTATACTTTGAATATTTTCCTTATACTTAGCTTTATATTTTCAAATGTAGCTAACCCTTATCTTTACCCAAAGCTTTGTACTATAAATACTACAATTCAATACAGAAAATATAGAACACTTTTTACCCAAATTATTTCTGTACACTCATTCCTCTTTATGGTATCCAGAGCTAGGAAACTCTAGCGAGTTTTTTTTTTTTCTTTTTCCTCTTCTCTTCTCTCCGATCTCCCTTATTCACTATGTCTTATGGTTCTTCTACAACCCCCACCATGCTCAACAACACCACTCAGATCATAAATCAAACCCATGGTCTTCCACCTCTTATTGCTATCAATGCTGCCGCTCAACTCCCAGTCAAGCTCACTCCACAGAATTTTCCATCTTGGAGGGCTCAATTCACTTCGCTTCTCACCGGTCACAGACTCACCGGCTATATAGATGGTACAACACCCTATCCTTCTTCTCAGATTTCTTCTATTGATGATCCTTCTGTCAAAGTGTCAAATCCAGCCTATAAGCACTGGATCCAGCAGGACCAGTTACTGTTACATAGCATTATCGCCTCGGCCACTGAATCAGTTGTGCCATTTTTTGCTTCGTGCACCTCCTCCAAGGATGCATGGTTGAAAATCCAATCGATGTATGCCAACAAGTCTCGATCAAGAATGATGCAGTTACGGGAAAAAACTCCTTCAACCTAGAGGCAATAAGTCTGTTCAAGAATATTTTCAGTGTCTTCGACACACTGCCGATGAGCTTGCTCTCATCAATTCACCTGTCCAAGAAGATGATATAGTCATTCATGTATTGAATGGTATTGGGCCATAATACAAGGAAATTTCAGCTGGTATTCGAGCACGTGAGAGCCTTATTTCCTTTGAGGAACTGTTGGACAAACTTACAGAATATGAAAGCTTCTTACACAGGCAACAATCCACTGAGGTTGTGATGCACAGTGCCCACTTGGCCTACAAGTACCCACATAACAGGCAAGTTACTCGCACTACTCAGTTTTTGAAGTCTAGTGGCACTAATATGACTCCAGTGCAGAAGAAATATTTTGGTCCTAGAACAGTGTGCCAGTATTGTGACAAGGTTGGTCACACCGCGAAACAGTGCTTCCGGTTGAAGCCAAAGCAGAGTCAGAGTTATCCATCATCTCATGTGGCAACCACAGGTTCTAAACCTCAGGCAAATTGGCTTCTTGACACCGGAGCCTCCCATCACGTGACATCCGATCTACGAAATCTTGAGATTCATGACAAGTACCAAGGCACAGATGAATTGGTTATTGGAGATGGAACTGGCCTCCCAATCTCTCATACTGGTTCTACTTCTATTTCTTCTCCTAATAGCTCATTTAAATTACCAGATGTTTTATATGTGCCTCAATCAGATCGCAATCTTGTTTCAATTTCCAAGTTCTGTAGAACTAACAAAGAATCCGTTGAATTCTTTCCTTTTCATTACCTTGTGAAGGATCTGCATTCGAGGCAAGCACTAGCAAGAGGCCAGAGTAGAGATGGAATCTACGAGCTCCAGTCTTCCAAGCCTGTCATCACAAATAATGCTCTAGCACTTGTTGGAACCAAAACACCTTCAAACACATGGCATCGAAGGCTAGGACATCCCTCTTCAAAAGTCCAGAGTCTTTTGGTTCAATCTTTTTCCCTTCCTTGTTCTGATAAGTTGTCCAATAATATGTGTAATTCTTGTTGCTGTAATAAAATGCACAAGCTTCCCTTTGATACTTCCTCTATTAAATCTTCTCGACCTTTGCAAGTTCTCTATATTGATGTTTGGGGTCCCAGTCGAATTACTTCAGTTAATGGTTACAGATATTATGTTGCCTTTGTTGATCATTTTACTAAATACACATGGTTATTTCCCTTGAAGCAAAAGTCTGAAGTTTTTTCCATTTTTACCAAATTTCGAACCCTGGTTGAGAAGTATTTTAATGAGTCTTTTTCGTCTGTGTACTCATATTGCGGGGGAGAATTTGAGAAGTTGATACCTTTCTTTGAGAAATCTGGAATCCAACACTTGCAAACACCCCCTTATACTCCACAACACAATGCAGTTGTGGAAAGAAGGCATTGAAGTATAGTTGAAACTGGCCTTACACTACTGCATCAAGCTTCTTTGCCACTTTCATATTGGTCTTATGCTTTTTCAACAGCAGTTTATCTGCTTAACAGACTGCCTACCCCAGTGCATACTACTGTCTTGATCCAACCACAAACAGGATCTACACTTCCAGGCATGTTCTGTTCGAAGAGAATATTTTTCCTTTCAGCAAGAGCAACTTCTCAAACTCATCAGCAATTGACTTAGTGTCACCAATTAAGTCTTGCTCTGATATCTCTGTCACTACAAAATTGTCCTCTGTTCAACAATTACCAGAGTCACAACAGACGTCATCAATAGATTCCATCTCTCTCAACTCCCCAGTGCAAGTCTCATATGAAAGCAGAAATACTGAGGTAACAAATCACTCTCCATCTCTGAGTACTTCTACGCATTTGGATTCTATTGTTCCCACTAATATTATGCCTCAGAATGAGATTGCTGCCACTGATGTTGTGCCTCAGAATGAGATTGCTCCCACTAATATTGTGCCACAGAATGAGATTGCTCCCACTAATAGTGTGCCTCAGAATGAGATTGCTTCCACTAATATTGTGCCTCAGCGAACACACCCCATGACTACCAGGTCACAGAACAACATCTTTAAGCCCAAAAAGCTCTTTGCTGCCCCCAAGCATCCTATTTCAGAAGCTGCAGAGCCAACCAGTGCCACTATGGCTATCAAATCACTAGAATGGAAAGCTGCAATGCTTGATGAGCTTAAAGCTCTTGAACAGAATCAAAATTGGACATTGGTGCCACCACCAAAAGACAGGATCATTGTGAAATGTAAGTGGATGTTTCGGATTAAAAGAAATGTTGATGGCTCAATTTCCAGGTATAAAGCTCGTCTTGTTGCTAAGGGCTTTACTCAAAGACCTGGATTGGACTTCAATGAAACTTTCAGTCCAGTTGTGAAGCCTGTTACAGTGAGAGTAATTCTGTGTCTTGCAGTCTCCAACAGTTGGCCATTGCATCAATTTGATGTCAATAACACATTTCTTCAAGGGAAGCTCGAAGAAGAAGTCTATATGACTCAACCACCTTTATTTCATGACAAGTAAAAAGCAGGTCATGTATGCAAATTGCAGAAAGCTATTTATGGCTTGAAACAGGCACCAAGGGCTTGGTACTCTGCTCTGAGTAATTACTTGTTGCATTATGGCTTCTCGAATGCTCAGTCAGATCACTCTCTGTTTATCTACAAGAAGAATTATGTTATAGCTTATATGCTTATCTATATGGATGATATAATTCTTACTGGAAATCAAAGGTGGTTCATTCAACAATTTGTTCAGGATCTAGCTTCAGAATTCTCTTTGAAAGATCTCGGTCAACTGAATTTCTTTCTTGGCATTGAAGTGGTTCTAACCTCGACTGGATTGTTTCTCTCACAGCATAAGTACATCACTGAGCTGCTTGACAAAACAAATATGACAGGAGTCAAGCCAGCAAATACCCCTCTCTCAACAACTTTGACTCTAAAACTTCATGATGGAAGTGCTGCGACTAATGTAGAAGAATACAGAAAGATAGTGGGTTCTCTCCAATACTTGAACTTGACACGGCCATATATTTCTTATGCAGTTAATAAACTTTCACAATTTATGCATAAGCCCACTAAGCTCCACTTTGCAGCTCTCAAACGAGTTCTCAGGTACCTCAAGGGAACAATCTTTTATGGCCTCAATATCAACAGGGAAAGGAACTTCAATTTGACAGTTTTTACAGACTCAGATTGGGCTGGTGATCCTGAAGATCGACGATCAACATCTGCTTTTGTCATTAAGTTGGGAAATACTCCAATATCATGGAGTTCTAAGAAACAAACAACAATTGCTCGATCATCCACTGAAGCAGAATATCGAGCAATTACCTTTGCAGTCTCTGAAGCAAGCTGGATTCAATCCTTGTTGTCTGAAATTCATCTCAAAAATGCACTTGCACCACCTACTGTTCTCTATGACAATTTAAGTGCCACTTACACCTGCGCAAATCCAGTTTTTCACTCTAGGATGAAGCATTTGGCGCTAGATTACTTGTTTGATAGGGAGAAAGTCAGCCAAGGGCAACTACGAGTACAACACATTCCATCCCAAGTTCAACTAGCCGATGCCTTGACCAAGGCATTATCACAACAACTATTTCAGACATTGGCATCCAAGATTGGAGTCTCTAATGGTTCCTCCATCTTGCGGGGGAGTATAGGAGGGAAGCATTTGAATAAGATTTCAAATCCAACAGAAGAGTTCAAATCCAACAAATAGATAGGATAAAGTTATACTTTGAATATTTTCCTTATACTTAGCTTTATATTTTCTAATGTAGCTAACCTTTATCTTCACCCAAAGCTTTGTACTATAAATACTACAATTCAATACAGAAAATATAGAACACTTTTTACCCAAATTATTTATGTACACTCATTCCTCTTTAATTTACCCTATAAAAATTAATGTTTTAAAATTAAATTATTAAGAAACTTTATAATTAAATGTATAAGAGTATTATATTGAGGTTTTTTAAGGGGTACAGGTAAAATTAGAAAGGAAATAAGCCAAGAACCAAAATTGGAAAGCATAACCTTTTACAATTGTCCTGAAACTTGAAAGCATATGAAAGATAAAACTACCCAGCAAAACTTTGAAGATGATCAAAGGAGAAAGTTGGGATGGGAAGTTACAAAGTGGAAGGGAAAAAAAAGTAGGAAAGTCTTCCAGAAGATGATCCAATGCACATATTTTCCCCAATAAATAACGAGGAAGATGTAATGATGCAATTAACACAACATAGAAATCAATATGACAATCAAACGAAAATGACATAGGAAGGTTATCAAAATTTCATGCAGAAGTTACAAAAATTTTATAAAAAGGTTATCAAAATTTCTTAGAGGGGTTAACTAAATTTCATACGAAGGTTATCGAAATTTTATAGTGTGGTTATTAACAAAATTTCATAGGGAGGGAGGTTATCAAAATTTCCTAGGGAGGTTAACAAAATTTCATAGGGAGGTTATGAAAATTTTATGGAGAGGTTATCAAAATTACATAGAGTACTATCACAGTTTCATTCTCATAGGAGGTACATAATCGAAATTTCATGGTGTGGTTATCAAAATTTTCATAATAGGGTTACCAATTTTATAGGGAGATTATCAAAATTTCACATTGAGGTTATCAAAATTTCATAGTGTCATTGTCAAAATTTCACAGTTTGGTTATCAAATTTCATAGAGAGGTTATCGAAATTTCATAATAAGATTATCAAATTTTGACAGTATGGTTATCAACATTTCTATGTTGGAGCATGAAAACAACTATCAAAATGAAATAAAAATATATTGAAAAATTAGTACATATTAGGTTTCCCTTCATTACTTTTGAATAGAGTTTACTGGAAAGCGGACTCGCGATATAAAGCTTTCTAAAAAGTCTAAAACCTCAACTTCCCGATTTATCACGTTTGTGCGCAAAACGTTATTCTTGGGAAAAACGCTCATTTCCAAATACACTATTTGCGAAAGCAACGCTCAAATGTTGTGTTTCAGAGTGAGTAAGCTCATAGGAAAGTGGACTTGCCAAAAAAAAAGCTTTCTTCAAAACATAAAACTTGAACTTCACGATTTTTCATGTTTGTGTGCAGAACGTTGTTCTTGAGAAAATGTTCAATTCGAACGTGTTATTTGTGTAACCAACGCTCAGATATCGTGTTTCGGAGTTAGTAGAACTCATTGGAAAGTGTCTTGTCAAACGAAATTTTCTTCAAAACCTAAAACCTCAACTTCACAATTTTCAAAAACCATTGAAAATGAAAAATTTCAATGCTTTAAAATTTTTCATGTGTTGCATTAACCTTGTATTATTGATAAAATTGTTAACAAAATTTACTTATAACGAAAAATTAGATTAGTTTATGCCAATAATTTTAGGAATTTGGACAAATTTAATCTTTTCAATTTTACACAATATGTAACTTAAAAACCAGTTTCCACCAAATTTTAATCCCACTTTTGGCAAAAAAAAAATCTTTAATCCCACGTATGTAACACGTGGCAAAGTACTAGTATATATAAGGAATATATATATATATATATATATATATATATACTAGTCATCACTTTCACGTGCCTCGCACGTGACCTAATATGTTTAAATTAAATTAAAATATTAAGTATATTACTAATTTTATCCTAAAGAAGCCTGGAAAAATTTCACTCGAGTACAGGTATTCGACTCGATCGCCTGAAACCAAACCTTATCCAATCCGATTCGACCAAAAAAATCTGCTCGATCCGAAACCGAAATGACCCAAACCGAAATGACCCGAACCTAAATTAACCCGAATCAGATCAATCCGAGAGATTAATCCGAAATTACCCAAATCGGGATTAATTATATTTAAATAACCCGAATTCGAAAAGAATTGAACTTGAAAATCAGAGGCTCAAACCCGAAATTATCTGAACCATATGACCCGAAACTGAAAAAGACCCGAACCAAAATTGACCTAAACCCAAATGACACGACATTTGAACGATCCGAATCTAACCCAACCTAAAACCGAAAATTAACCAAACCCTTATAACCCAAAATTTCCTTAACCCGAAAATAACCTAACCCAGATAACTGAACCCAAATCCAACCCGACCAGCCCATTTGTATATACATTGGATTTTACTATCAAAGTAACAAAAAAAAATCATCACACACAAAGAAAATTATTAATAAAATAAAATAGCAAATTTAAACCCACAGTAAGGGTTACATTTATCTAGCAAAAAATTAATTATAAATCAAATAAAATAATTGCACTCTAAGGAAATAATAAATTTTAATCATAATAATACATTAAACTATCAAATAGAACATGTCAATCACAATAACCTTTTAAATTAAAATGGTAAAAATAAAATAATTATAAAATATTGAATTTAATTAAATGAAAATTGAGTTTTTGGTAGAATAAAACTGTATATTAAAAATTTTAATATATCCAATTTTTATTGAAAAATAGTAAAATGGTAAAAATAAAGAAAATTAGATTTAATAATTGAATAAAAATAGAGTTTTTAGTAGAATAAAATAAAATTACAATAGTTTAAGTAAGGATATTTAAGAGATATATTAAAAAAATAATGATATAATGATCGATTCAAAAGTTTCACAAAACACGTACTAATTTTATATAAAACATAGTATAGATACAATTGAGAGGGGTGGATATTTTAATCCATTCCTATTATTAATTTTTATTTGTCATATGTTATAAGATCCACCGCTGATCGCTGTCCTGTGCTTGACTAAAAAGTAAAAACCGAGCCGGCGGCCTACCATAAGTGTGAATCAGGAACTCAACTAAAAGCTGTGTTTCAGGTTGTTGAAAAACAAAGAATAAGCTGATTCGAAAATGGCCAAAGGCAGCAGTTTGGTGGGATCTTGTCACGGCATTCCTGAACATGTATTGCCCTCCAGTGGCAAAAGAATGCCGTTTCTAGGCTTTGGATCAGCAGCCTCTCCACTGGTACCAGAAACTGTAAAAATGGCAGCTCTCAAAGCAATCAAGCTTGGCTACAGACACTTTGATACAGCTGCTAAGTATGGGTCAGAGGAGCCATTGGGTGAAGCAATCGCCGAGTCACTTTCGATTGGTTTGATTCAATCTCGAGATGAGCTCTTCATCACTACCAAGCTATGGTGTGGAGATGCTCATGGTGACCTCGTTGTTCCCGCCCTTAAAAGGAGCTTAGAGTAAGTTAGTGCTTGATTGAAACTTTTAATTAATCTGATTCAGTCCATGGGAAAAATAAAGGATTGATCTTACAATTATTTTTTCCTGCAGAAAATTGAAGCTTGAGTATATTGATCTGTTTCTTATTCATTGGCCAGTGAGTGCAAAACGTGGGACATATAAATTTCCAATAAAGGAGGAAGATTTCCTTCCCATGGATTTCAATGGGGTTTGGGCAGCCATGGAAGATTGCCAGAGGCTTGGCCTCGCAAAGGAAATTGGTGTTAGTAATTTTTCCTGTAAAAAGCTGAGAGACATTTTGGCCATAGCAAAGATCCCTCCAGCTGTTAATCAGGTAATTAATTAACTATCTGTTTCTTTCTCTCTATTCCCCATTTTTCCTTGAAAACACAATTGGGTTTGGATTAATGAATAGTGAAAATTGTTTTTTTTTAAAAAAAAGGTTGAATTAAACCCATTCTGGCAACAAAAGAAGCTAAGAGAATTTTGCAAAGAAAATGGGATCTTTTTGTCTGCTTACTCTCCCTTGGGAGCCATTGGAGCTTTCTGGGGCAGCAGTAGAGTTCTGGAAAGTGAGGTCTTGAAAGAAATTGCTAAGGCAAAAGGGAAAACTGTTGCTCAGGTTTTTTTTTTTCCCACAAAATTTAATTCCTTTGATTCCTCTCATTATTATATGATGATATGATCTGGAATTGAAAGTTTGATTTTTTTGATTAAAAAACAGATAGCTTTAAGATGGATATATGAACAAGGGGTGAGTATAATTGTGAAGAGTTTTAATGGTGAAAGAATGAAAGAAAATCTTGGGATATTCCATTGGTCACTGAATGAGGAAGAGTTAAAAAAGATGAGTCAGATTCCTCAAAGCAGAGGCGTTCCTGGGAAACATTACACCTCCAAATATGGACCGTTCAAGACAGTTGAGGATATCTGGGATGGTGAAATGTGATTTCAGATTGTTGCTGCGAATCTTTTTTTTTTCTGTCCAAAACAAACAAAGAGCAAATCATTTTGAAGATCCCATTCTTGGATGATATGAATAAATATTTTGCTGTTGAAAGGTTTTTCCTCTGTTTTCTGTGCTAACTGAATTGCTTTTGCAAGCTTACAAATTTTAGTAGTTGGGCCACTAATCTTCCACCTATTTTGCACTTGTTTGGTTAATTAGTTAATGGACTTGCAGCCATATTGCCAACCCTATCACCAAGTGGAGTTTAATAAAGTCAATTAAAACGATCAAAGTTGCATTAAATAAATCTTTTTAGCTTTGAACACGTTTAGCGAATTACTACTACCAAAAAGTTGGTCGGATGAAGAAGGAACCACTTGACAGTAATTTAATCTGTCAAGAAAGATTATTATTAAATATATTAGTATAATATTATTCGATTCACTACCAATGTATTATCGCTAATTTGCTATAGATCATTAGTAAACCACATCATGAATTAACAAATAAAATAATATAAGTTTGAACTTTGAAAGGACTTAAAGAATAAATAATCACATCTAATATTTTACGAAGACAAATTATAACATAAGATTTTTATTTTTATTTAAGACTTTTAGAGGATGACAACAGTGCGGTTTTTTGCGGTTTTCCAATCCGTTTAAAACCGTTTAAAATTTGAATTCGGTTTTGGTGTGGTTTTGGATAGAGAGATTACTATCCAACGCGGATTCAGTGCGGTTTCAGGTTTAAGACCTTGGATATCCGTTATCCGAAACCGTATAAGTTAAATTGAGCAGATGTCCAATTAAAAACCGTTTCAAATCCACTTAATTTCGAATTGGGTTATTTGGGCCAAATACTAATAGGGCCCCAAAAGTTACAAACCCAAAAACTTACTTAAAGCATGCCCCGTCCATTACTACTACTAGGTCCAAAAAGAAACCAACTTTCAAAGTTAAAAATTATAATGGTTTGCGGTTTTGGATTGCAGATTCGGTTTTTAAGTGGATATCTGTTTAATACACGGTTTTGAGGTGTGGATTTGGTTTTTACTACGCGGTTTTGATGCAGTATTAGATATAGTCTTTAAAATTTAAACGGTTTTGGATGCGGTTGTGGATACCGAATAATTAAACGGTTTCGATTTTGGATAATTAAAATTTTGCGGTTATCCACACCGCTGCCATCCTATGACAGAGATCCAACTATAGACACAAAAATTAAGAGCAATGGCGGATCTTGACATGGAAATTCTGTGTAAAATTAAATTTGGAGGGGGGGTGGAGCCGGTTGAAATTTTTGAGTTGTAGTTGCATATAGATATACAAATTACCAATGGGACTTTCTAATTTTTGGGGCCACTTCAATCCAATACAATGACCGATTCCTCATTAAGAGTCCGTGTTTAATGTCTAATTTTACCACCATACCACGTGTTTAATGGCTATAACATAAGAAAATTATCGCAACTCTCTCCCCAATTATTAGGCCTGGCAATCCGTGTTTCTTGTTGTGTTTCGTATCGTGTTTACATAAGGTATAAACACATATTAGGCCTGACACGAACACGACATGATTAATAATCATGTCACGAAATCCAAACACGAACACGAGACCTGTTTATAAATGTGTACACGGGACACGACACGACACGATTAAGCCGTGTAATAGGTCTTGACACAACACGACACGTTTGACACGATACAATTTTTCAAATATTTCAATTAACTAAACTATATTTATAATTATATATACATATAATTAAAGATAATTGAGTATATATTTTTTATAATAATTATTTGGATATATTAGAAATTCAAAATATAAGTTATTTAAGGGTTAACGTGTCGTGTAACAGGTTTTTCGTGTCATCCTGTTAACCCGTTAATTAAAGCGTGTCACTCGTGTCTTAAACGTGTTAATCGTGTCTTGACACGATTACGACACAAAACACGATAATCTTAATCGTGTCCGACACGATTCAGACACGAGACACGATAAGCCAAACACGAACACGACTAAACGTATCTCGTGTCAATCCGTGTCGTATCAGAATACGAATTGCCAGCTCTACCAATTACTATATCTCAATCATAAACGGCATAATGCTCTCTTATAATATTCTATCATATATAAGAGTTCAAACTCGTTAGAAAAAATGATTGAATGTACATTTAGCTCATTAATTGTTGAAAAGATCCAGTTTTGTTCTTTGATTATTTTAACATCTTTAAAAGGAAAATACTCTCAAAATTTTGTTGAAACAATATGTCATATAATTGTAATTAAAAAATGTCATAAAATTATTTGTTCTACTCATCTACATATACTGCCAAAGGTTCAGTCAACTTAGTCACACAAAAAAATTCAGTCAACTTTAAGCAACTACAAATCCTAAATAATAATCAATGTAATTATAAATCAATAGAATGATACATATTCTGAATTCGAATCATAAGATATAGAACTATGTCTAATTCATCGGTCAGACCTGAATAATTGTAGTGGTAATAATTTTGATAACGACAAGAAGACGAAAAATGGTAAAACAATATTATTAACTCAGCCGCAAAAGTCTAGCTACTTGACGAAGGGCTGCTTGACGAATGGCTGCCAAGTGCCAAACTCAAATTAACGTAACTACTGAAATCCAACATATAGTAGTACTATATGTTTAACCAAAACCTGTGCATTGAATCATTGAAAAAAACTAGATTCATAACACCGCTAATTAAGAAGATGGCAAGCAGTTTGGTGGGACTGGGAACAAGTTTCAATGTTCCAGAATATGTGTTGCCTTGCAGTGGCAAAAGAATGCCGCTATTGGGGTTCGGAACAGCCGCCTCCCCGCCTGTAGGATCAGAAACTACAAAAACGGCGATTCATGAAGCTCTCAAGCTTCGTTATAGACACTTCGACACGGCGGCTAAGTATGGATCAGAGCAACCGTTGGGTGAAGCACTCGCCGAAGCACTTACGAAGGGATTAGTTGAATCTCGAGATGAGCTTTTCGTCACTTCCAAGCTATGGTGTGGCGATGCTCATAAACATCTTGTTGTCCCTGCCCTTAAGAGGACCTTACAGTAAGATATTAATGCTCCATTTTTTTTTTATTTACCATTGTTATCGGTTATTATTTGATACACCACCGGTGGTGGAGGTTAAAATGTCTACACATAGCTCATTTCAGAATTAATTAAATTTTTAATATTTCAATCTAGTCACTGAGGAGGAGGATAGATGTCTCCCTTGGATAAAAATCCTCTCCCCCCATTTTCTGTCCCCCATCCACCAAATAATGACAAGTATACCTTTTTAATTTCTAATGTTATTTCTTGTTTGTCTAATTAAATTAAATTTTATATTTTTATTCTAAAACCCTATGGGGGGAATGTATTAAAATTTAGGACTAACCCTTATATTCAATTATTTATTTTTAATTTGGGGCTAAACCCGGTGATTAAGTGGGATTTTTATTTTATTTTCTTTTATTAATGTTATTTGATAAAACTTGAAACAAACAATGTATAATACAAGGGACACGTGTCATGATTTGGTGGACGGAGGACAGAAAATGGGGGGAGAGGATTTCTATCCGTCACGCTTCTAGACCTGCAGTCCACTAAACTGCACTGATATTGGATGGGATAATAATTCTTGTTATATATCATATTCATAATCATATACATACCAATAACTATAGGAATAATTTTGGTGCAGGAATCTCAAGTTGGAGTACCTTGATCTCTTTCTTATTCATTGGCCCGTTAGTGCTAAACCCGGGACGTATGAATTCCCAATAAAGGAGGAAAACTTCCTACCCATGGATTTCAATGCGGTATGGGCAGCCATGGAAGATTGCCAGAGGCTTGGCCTCACAAAGGCTATTGGTGTCAGTAACTTTTCTTCCAAAAAGCTAGGAGACATTCTCAGCATTGCCAAGATTCCTCCTGCTGTTAATCAGGTAAATATTAAAGCTCTCTCCCTCTCATCTGTTCACCACAGTGCAATTTGGTTTGGTTTGGAGTAGTGATAGTTAAATTTGTTACCAATCTTTGAAAGGTCGAATTAAACCCAGTGTGGCAACAAAACAAGCTAAGAGCTTTTTGCCAAGAAAATGGTATATTTTTGTCTGCTTACTCTCCATTGGGAGCCAATGGAACTTTCTGGGGAAACAACAGAGTTCTGGAGTGTGAGGTGCTAAAAGAAATTGCCAAGTCAAGAGGGAAATCTGTAGCTCAGGTGCTTCCCTCGTCCACAAAATTGTTCTTATTTTTGTTGCCCATTGATTTTCTTTTTCAGGGCATTGAAATTTTGATTTTCTTTTTTCAACTCCAAAAATAGGTATCTCTGAGATGGCTGTATGAACAAGGGGTGAGTATAATTGCAAAGAGTTTCAATGGTGAGAGAATGAAGCAGAACCTTGAGATATTTGACTGGTCACTGAATGAAGAAGAATTGAAAAAGATCAGTCAGATTCCTCAAAGCAGAGGCGTCCCTGGCATACACTACATCTCCAAATATGGACCGTTCAAGACAGTTGAGGAAATCTGGGATGGTGAGATGTATTTCGATCAACATGCTTAACAGAAGGACCATGAAGCAGTTAATGTAGTAGTAATAAATAGATGTTCTCGATTTTACTAAAATAGAATCTGCTATTTACAGACAATAAAATATCTAGCAGGACATAGGATGTAAATAGAGTGCTTGTACAGTTGTAGGAATTTCCCAGATGCATTAATAAATAATACATTATTATACAACTATGAGTGGAAGCACTAGAAAACAGACAGCCAGATTCAAATCAAATTTAGCATTCCGTTGGCCTGTCATATATTGGAGGTAAGGACGGGCAATTCTCATTCATATTGGCATAGGGTTCCAAGGTGTTATACTGTGGCAATTCCATCCAATACTCGCCAAGAATCTGGCAGAATGGGAGCCGGCCTTCCTCGTCGTTACACCAACTCGGCAGGCGTGTTCGGTTGTTTTCAAAAATCTTAAGCATGTAGGCATCCCGAATCTATAAACAAGAACTCATGTCATACCCTGTTGGAACAAGTTAAGCATATTGAAATTGAAAGAAGACCAGAGCATTGAAACTTACTGTGAACTCAGTTACTTGAATGGAGTTAGCAACAGGACCAAATACTCCAGCCTCTTTATACATCTCAAGGATAAAGGCAACACATGTTGTTGATTTCCCATCACTGTATACCCATTCATCTTGTTCTGGGATGGTGAGTAACTGATCAAAGGCTATGCCACGCCTTTCAGTCTCATCTAAAATTCCATACAAATCCAAATCCTGGGGAAAAGGTGGATCAGAAGAAAGGTCACACCTGACCCAAACAACTCCATGACAACACATTATCTAATTTATCCTATATCTTCCCATATTGTTACTTTAGCAAAAGTCCAAAATCATTTATAAGAGAGAGAGAGAGAGAGAGAGGCACAATACCTCGGTACCTAGCCGCTTATTTAGTGCTTCATTCCACATATTTGCAGCATATGCTGGCTGCACTCTAGTCCACATAGACATGACAGAAATGACCTGCAATCAAAATCATCTAGTTAGGAATTAAAAAACAAGCTTCACTTCAGCAGAGCATACTGAGGATGCACAGAATATAATCAGATAAGATCATAAGAAGCCTACCAAGTGAGCATCAAGAGGTGGTGGATAGTTGTCAGCTACAGTATCTATCCAACTAAATATCATGTTGTGATAACCATATGGCTTGCCTGCCATGCTCCTAGCATACTCCCATGCTGCAGTGGAGTTGAACTTTGCACGTACATCTGGATGTAAAGGAAGCAAGGCTATCTGTGGATTAGAACCGTCTTTCAATGACAGCTCCCACCATTCATTCCACGGAATAATCACTATAATTTCTTCACCCTGGAAAATTTTGGCAAGCAAATGGCATAAGAAAGCAACCTATATATGCAATATTTCAACAAAATAAAAAACCATAATCTCTTTATAATATCCCAATGTACGAATTGTGATCCTCAATTTCACATATCATCAAAAATCATCTATTATGGGCATGAATACTTGCCAACTCCTCTTAAATTTCCAAGACAATACTCATTCTAATTGAAAAAACTACCCACCCACTCCTACATGCCCCTCACCCCAACCAAAGGAAGAGAAGAAGAGAGAAAACAGCAAAACAGGTGAAGTCAACTTGATAAGAGCGAACAAAATCTGATAATAAGGTAAAGGGCAATACATCATACATCAACTACATCAGGTGTCAAAACTAAGACGAAGTGGAATAATGAAAAGCATTTTAACATCTTTGTGGCTACTTCCTCCTTCCATTTTAGTTCAATAGCTTATATTTAATTGGCAATCCACATGTCATATATAGCATACCTTTTCATTCTCATGTCCTGATTCCGCAACCCATACATTACCCATTTCATCCTTCAAGCAAACCGCAGTATGTCCAGCAAAAGCTCCAGTCACCCATTTCTCTAATGTCTCAAATCCTCCCCACCGACCACGAATCTTTGACACTGCCAAAAAATCACCAGAATGGACATCCTCTGGATTTATTGTAGCACGCCATGGCTTGGGACGTTTTTCAAATGTCGCACCCATGTGCGTTTTCAGAAAAGCAAGGTTGGCATTCTGACCCCAAGCAGTATTAGAAAAGAGAGGCAATACATCTACTAAAGAAAGCAATGTGCCAAGCATTCCTGATGGCATTAGAAATACAGAGATTCCATGCTGCTTTACCTAATCAAGAATGAAACAGAACATCACTACAAAGCACTATACATGCAAATGATGATATTCAAAGTTAAAAGGGTTAAACACAGCATACATATTCCAACTCTGCAGGGTCTTCCCAAGAATCAAATTTCAATGTGTGCTCTCGAGCTGAAAAGTAGTAATCCCAAGTAACCCTGTAAGGTGTTGCAAATACATAAAGGTCCATACAGGTCCAGCTGTGTGCATCAGATGTCTGTAAAAGAAAATTTATACATAGTTCAAAATGAAAATCAACCGTCCAAACTTTACCATAAAATATAAAATGATCGCACTTTTATTCAAGAACAAGAATCAAAAGAATATATATTAAACCAACTATTCAATTTGATTTTGGAGCCTAGTGAGCAAAACAACAGGATTTAAAGTTTACAGAGCTACTCAAAGCATTGCTAAAACCTGTAATAATACAGTAATCAGTCTACTAAAAAAAAGTAAAATTTAAATCAATTCCAATAATTAGCATTGCAAAATGAATAAGGAAAAAGCAAGTCAATCATCTAACACTCTTAAAACAACTGAAAAGGTGGTAATTAAGCTCAAAGAGCACCAGAAAACAAAGAATTAACTATATCAAAGAAAGTAACGTATCAAACTGTAATTATTGTAATTAAACGTCAATTATAAACACACTTATCGTGATCAATAGGCAAAAGAAACAAACCGTGAGATAAAGAACTCCACCGCCCAATCCTGAACCATTGCGATCGCTTCCAGATAACTCGAGACGAGCCTCGTTGTCGTAAAAGCAAGCTCCTTTCCAATCAATCGACCCATTTTGTGGGGTAATGGATCCAACAAAAGCCGGCAACAAGTCAACAGCGCTATGAAGATTGTTCAACACTGGCCAAGATATCTGGCGGGGAAGCACCGGGAGAACATCATTGATCCTGAAGGGAACTTTGAAAGCTTGACCAAAATCAACTCCAAACCCTAACCCTAAAACACAGAGAAAAGATAGAAGGAAACGGTGGAAGAATTGAGACATGGGAAAGAAAAAGAAAAAGAAAGGAAGGGTGAATTGGGGGGTTTGGAGATTGCGATTCAGGCGAGGGAGAAGGACTGGGAGAGAATTGAGAAATTCCCCTAAAATTTGGGAGCCATGAATGAAGGGGTTGGATATTGAGGGAGAAAGGACTGTTTTGGGTTGGTGAAAATTTTGGGTTAGTTTTCAAAAAAGAAGACAGTTGACTTTGCTTTTTTGCGACGATGACTAGGCGATCCCTTTCGTTTTGCCGGGCAATTTTAGGCAACGTGGTAAAAGGAGAGCCTCATTTTGGTGGATCCTTGATAATTAATACAATTAACTACTTTTTGAAATACAGTTGAGAGTTGGCATAGAGGATCAGAATCAGAATCATGGAAGAATAGTGACTAATTTTGATATTATATTGCTGGAAAGAAAATGAGGGATTATGGGAGAAAAGTGTTTTTTTTTTATAATTAAAAGTGTTTTTAATAAGAGCATAAATAAATAATTTAAATGTGAATAATTTAATCTAAAAGATAATATGGAATTTGTATCCCATAAACAATAAACAATAAACAATAGCCAAATGAGATATCGACTAATTCAGAATTAAACCGCATCGGACTTCAAATGGAAAAAAATATTTTATGCCATTAAATATAAGTTATTGGTTTTAAAGTAACATTAAGGATCAAGTGCTAAGAAAATCAAATCAAAGTGGGGTTTAAGTTTATACAATTTATGATTCATATTAAGACAATAAAAAACATTGAAACATTATTCAATTTTGCCTTTTTTTCATCAAAAAAATTTGAAACATTTTACAAGATAAAAGACGAGAGCTTTGGTCTGACGGAGGCCTTATTTCTTCGGAGACCACAGCGTCGGGCCCAAAAGCCGATAGGTCTGGGACATGTCGTTAGGGTCTAACTTCTAAGCATTCGCTTGTAACTTGTAAGTTGTAAGCAGTGAAGTTCAAACAAAGTTGAAATACATGTAAATGATTTCATTTCAATTAATGGAGGGGTTGGTTCAGATCATGCTAAGTCAATTATATTTCAAGAACATAAACTTTTTCAGAATCAGAAGTTGAATGCATCAAATCACTTCATATGGCAAATAGGAAGCAGTTTGAATAGCAAGGAAGAACAAGGGCACTATCTTCCACCACCATCGGCTGTCTAAATGGATTTAACTGAATCTGCAGGACACAAACATCAATAACCATAATCAAATCAAACAGATACAGCTGCACAATACGAATGAAACTATGTCGAGACGATGGTCAGAAGTGTAGAGCAAAGGAAGGGGAATGAAGAGACAGAGAGGAGTGATGTGAACATACAGGAAGCCTAGGAGGCTGGCTAGTTATGCTGTTTATGCAGCAAGCAGCGAGATGACAAGCTTCTTCACAATAATCAGAAAATACCGCAGGGACATTTATCTCCTTAATTAGCTCCTGAAATGCTCATCAAAAGAACCGAATTGATCAAGGGAATAACTAATGCTCAAGCAGAAAGGATTGTACAAAAAAGATACTTTCCAGGTTATCTTACAAATATAATTGAAAAAACATTATGAATTCTATAATGAAAAAAACTTAAAGAGCACACATCAAAGACCTACTATGGTTGGTAACCAGCTTGAGTAAGCTGCAATGCCAGCGTTCGGAGCAATAATTAGATGTGGAAAGGAATCCTATCACAAAACATATATTCTTAAGACACTGCAGTAGGCCAAACCAATCAGAAAAGAACATTCACAGGATGACAAGCTTTGAATGAAAAAGAAGAAATGGACAGGACAAGGTTAAAGAATAGGTATGAGGAAGAAACAGAAACCTTAGATTTATCTCCAAACCAATCATGATAGAATCCTCTATGGAGCTGCAGTGTGACTGCAGAAGATGTATGAGTACCTATATCCGAGCTGCTGCTCTCATTTTCAGACTTGCAAACACAATCGTTCTCAATGCAATGAGCATAGCCGTATAAATCAATCTTATCACCATGCCTATTCAACAAATCAAAACAGAAAACCTCAGCAATTCCCAGCACAAGCTTAAACCAGACCATCAAACATAGAAAAGTGGTGCATTCAGAAGAATAATAAAAGACCAAAGATCTGTTTCAAAACAGGCCCTGCTAGCAAAAAATCATTTTGAGAGAGAATTTTTAATCTATTTCTGATTAGTTAAATCAAAACAAAGCTCTGGCCAAAAAACAAAAAAACAAAACAAAGCAATCTGATCAATCCCAAAGTCAGCCTAAATATCATGACAATTAAGAATCTCTGATATATTATCATGTGTAACCATATGCAAGAAGAAAATTGAATTGATTCCCCCAACAAACCAGTTTGCCTCACACTCATAGCAAAGAGAAACTAAAGTTCAAAGTTTGATGAACATAGAGCTGTAATAACAACCTATGCTGTGGCACTGCAGGTCCAATAAAGTCAATATGGACATTAACATCAGGAAAGAGTGCGCACAACTCTCCAAAGACAGCCAGTTGAAGGAGTTCTTTCTCAGGCCCTTTGAAAGTACAATCACAAGGGGGAAAGGGGGGCAGGGGAGGAACGAAAAAGAAACACTTAAATTTAGATCAACAGTTTAAGACTATAGAAAGAAATCTTGAAACATATTACTGGTATAATACTAAAGTAAACATAGTTTTCCATATGCATAACAATAGGAAAAGATATGAAAAGTAATAACAACAGAAAAAACCACACAAGCAATGCATCAATAGACAGCTCTGACAAATTAGAGTACTCTTTTTGATGATTGTTAATTAATTGGAATATCTACTCCATTAAAAGTCCTCAGTAATACGTTTGCAACTATGATCATACTAAAGGCATGCATACACATACCAAAGGCATATTATTTCAATCAGCAAAGCTTGGAGATTTTAATAGTAAAATATCATAGCGTACCAAGATAGTGTATGCGTAATTTACAAATTTCAGATGTCAAGCTTCCCAATCCAGTAAGTTGTGTGGCATGATACACTGTAAGTGGCTGAGACAGAAATATATGTGATTAATGCTAAAATGCGATAAACTAAGAGCAGTGATCAATAAAAAATCTGTGTATGATAACCAGTAGCCATGTACAAAATATAGCATCCACTCTAGTTTCCATTTGTACTTAATGATGCATTGATTTCCTTTAACCAAGTTCACACTTACTCCTCAAAGAATTGCAGATTGCACTAGAGCAGAAGATAGAACTACAATCTCTCAAAACTTTAGCACAGGTTTAAGAGATATTGTTTAGCATTTATTCATTTAAAGACAGATGAAAACTAATGAGGACCTCAAAAGTTAAAGGAATAAATTCAAGAAACCAATAATTTCCTCCATACAGGAATAAAGAAATTGTAAACTAAATATGAAACATCAACACTAGTTAATGGTTAGAATGTCTAAGTTTTTACTACAATCTGATCTTAAAACATGCTACACATCTCATACCCAATGGAGAAGCAAAGCAACAGGTGAATGTAGTGGTATGCACCTCCATTCATAGTAATCCCTCCAAGTGCACAAAGATTTTATTATTGGAGACGAAGGCCCTGCATTATTTTACAGTCAATCCTAGAAACATCAATTAGACAAAAGCAAGAAGCAAGAAGCGAAAGAGATACCATGACATGGGCAAAGGATATTTGAGAGGTTCCAGGTATTACTTTCAGACCTGCAAATAAATTTTATATTAGAGAGGAGAGAGAGAGAGAGAGATTGAACAAAAATTTTTATCAGACTCCAGAAGTCATCAACTAGTTGAATCAAGGAACGTCTTTTACTAATTGAAAAGCACATCTTATTTCATTTGCATTGTAGTGGATGAAACTCTACAAAAATGAAAGTAGAAATGTAAAAAGAACCAAAAACTGTTATCTTTATTGTTTATGCAATCAATTTTCTGAATTGCACCAGCAGAAACATATGACATGTCTTATCTTTCACCAAGTCAGCCACAACGTTATAATTTGAGCTAACTCTTTGATTAAGTTTTCCTCCCTCACAAATAAAGAACACTCAACTAGCAGTTTCTCATATTCATTGTCAGGGGAATAATGAAATTCACTCCTAAGAAGCATCAAGAAATATCTACTCCATCCACATTCACACCAAGGATAAAACTCTTGATTTTGCCAAACCTGGTATAATCTAACGATGTAATGGATGGCCCGCAACAGCATTCGCAACTCCACATTCCCACCTGATGAATGCCCCTCTTGCTCAGGAATGAACACCTATTTCCACGCTTTTCGCTAATCTGCCAAAACAAGCACATAACTAAGTTGCCTAAGGGCTAAGGCTAAGTGTAATAATAAAAGTTTAATTTCAAACCCAGTTTGCAAAGGTCAAAAGATAAGAGCAGCTCAATTAGCAAGTTATCTTAAACAAGTATATATACACAACACAATTAGATTTGAAGCATCCAAATTTTCTAACATAGTAAAAAAATAATCCCTTCAACTCAAGCAAGTTGGGAAGTTACCTGAATTGTAGCTTCTTCAGTAAACGTGAAAGGAAAATCATTCAACGAATCTAACCGCTTCATTTGCTGCTCTAATCTTTCACACTCTTCTCTATGTTCCTTCCAGTGGGAAAGCTAAAGACAATGGATTACAAATTTAAAAATTAAAAAAAATATAAGAATTTGACAGATTATATGTTGGAATGAAGAAGAATTCTTTTAAAAGCTAATTGTTTTTCAATTGAAGCACACCTGATGAGAAGCAGAGCAATAAGCAACGGCTCCGCAGCGACCGCAGCGCTTTCTTGGCGGGCCTAAGCACCGAGTTCCACTTCCCTTCCCGGCACACTCCATTGATCTTCGTCCTTCTTCGTTTTCATTTTCCCAGATTGAGAAAAAATGAATTTTAAAAGATGGGCAAGGCAAAGCAATGTCCTTTCGGGCTCTCTTAAACTGGTAAAACCCAAAATCTTAAGCCCTCGGCCCAGTCTTCCTAAATTTTGGACTGCCATTTATTACAAACATAAAATCGGCCCATTTTGTTATTTTAAATTAGGCTTAATGCCCAAAATCCCCCTTAAAGTATCACAAAAATGACACTTTGCCCCCTAATCTATTTTTTATCAAACTTTGCCCCCTGAAGTATGAAATAAGGACACTTTATCCCCTGCCATAATAGAATTCAGTCATGTGCGTGTACGTGACTAACGGGTCTGTTAACACGAGGTTTTTTGCTGACATGGAATTTCCATGTTAGCCAAAACATGGGCCCCACCTGAACTTTTATCAATTTATGAATGTTAAAAAAGGTTGATGTGGGGCTCAATGTTAACTAGCATGGAAATTCCACGTCAGCAGACAATCTCGAGTTAACAGACCCGTTAGTCACATGCACTCACGTGACTAAATTCTGTTACAGCAGGGAGCAAAATGTCCTTAATTCATACTTCAGGGGGCAATGTTGGACAAAAAAAATTGGGGGCAAAGTGTCCTTTGATTTTGGGCATTAAGCCTTCTAAATTAGAAGGGTTTTCAACGTTTTGATTGATTTTTCCTTTTTGGTATTTGAAGTCAGCCATTGAACTTATATATAATTAGTTAAATTACTATAATTATTATAAGAAGTATATTACATTATTTACATCATATATATGAACTGATAGATCATATCAAACATCCAAATTCCAATGTAAAGTTACGAATAATTAAAATTAGTTCATCTTCATACTTATCTTCAAAACCATGATTCTTCGTTTTTTTTTTTTCCTTTTTGCCGGAACCATGATTCTTCATTGAAGTTTTTCATTTTTGGTCAATTTTGTAAGTATAATTTATAGTAGTAGTATTATTATTATTATTATTATTATTATTATATATATTATAATAATTCAATTATTGATTTTTAGGAATTCTAATCTTTGGTTTAGTAAAGAGGTTGAAGAAGTCATGTAATGGCATTAGGCATGGATTCAAGTCTTGCCATCTACTCTTCCCTCCCTTGTAAACTAAAAAGCTTACTAATTTTAAATATTGAAACTTCAACTCACCTTAGCAGCTAGTTATGGAAAATAGTTTGTGCTTTTATTTATTTTAAACAAATACTACATAATTTTTCTCAAATCTTATCTTTTGAAACATTATTATAGTCAATACATTCCCTATTCTTATTCTTGTTTGTTTGAATCTAGAAGCTACTAATCTTGAATTTAAAACCTTAATAGTCATAGATTTTGATTTTGACATGTAATCTTGAGGGGCCAATTCAAATTTTTCATTTATAAAATTAAGTTTGGGGGCCTTTTGATGACCATCCCCCTTGAGCCTTAAACCAATAGACTTTCCCATCATTGAGGAAAAATGATTTGGTTGGGAAGAAAGATTTTTATCTTGAGCCACTTAATAAGCAATTTTTTTTATGCAAATTATTTGTCTTGAACCTCATTAGTAAAAAAGCTTATGATCAAATCTTAGTTTTTTAAACTTACGTTAAGTTGCTCTTTTTATGGGGAGTGACTCAACAAGCAAAAGATCAAATCTTCTCTCTATGCTTCCTTAGATCATTACATTGAGGTTTGCTAAGAAGAAACAAATAGAATTGTAAAGATTCATTTTCGTCCCCCCCACTTCCTAAGAATCATATCAAACCTAATAACTTAACACCTAATTAGAAAGTTTAGTTCACAAGCCGACACATACATGACAAGTCTTATAGAGATTAGACCCCCTATTACTTCATTAATTAATAATAAAGTGACAATATTATCGATCTTCATCGAATTTCACCGGCCGCCCAATAAGATTTTCATATTAAATATATACTAATCAACTAACAAACTAGCACTTAACTAAATAAATTTGTTCTTCAAATAAAGATTGATAAAGTTGGACACATATGAGATTTGATGAACCTTAGACTTTAAAGTTTGAGGACCTCAACTTTGATATGAATTTAGTTTAATTTATAAAATTTTCAAAGTAAAATCATATACTATATATCCTAAGGCATCTTAAGACTCCTAATCTTGATTGACATCAAAGCCCTTTTTTAATGATACATTATAATAATAATAACTTAGAAAACCATATCCTTAATTGGTTGTTGGGTGCTATAGTAGTGTTTGAAAAGTAGGGAAGATGTCTTTGATTACCTGTTTGGAAAAAGAGAGAAAAGATCCTTGGTTCCTATGAGAAGTTTTTTGATAGTACAAGAAACAAGGAGAGAAAAATGAAAAAAGATGCCCCAAATCACACTCAAACATTTAAAAAGAAGATGCCCAAATCTAATGAAAATATTAAAGAGGGGATCATTCACACGGTCACTTGCTTTTTTGGCTTTAAAGTTTATGAAAAGATGATTTTACCTCTTAATTAGGACTCCAATATTATTATTATGATTTTTTTAATTTTATACTACCTTAAGCTCCATGATTCTCTTTTGAACCTTCAAGTGTTTGTGTCGGATCTGATCCATTATTATTTAGTAAGTTCAATTGGTCGGCCATGACCTCGCATGTATGAGCTATATATATTGAACCCACAAAAGGGGTGAAAAATATATACCAAATATATACAAATACAATTTCAAAAGTCGAAAGTCATGTAAAGTTAAAAAGTACTAGTAGTAATAGTATTTTTCTTTTTTTTACATGTGATTACCATCGTTCTTTAGAATGTAACATAGGACTATAATAATTTATCGTTCATTCGGAGGAATATATATCAGGTAATTATAACTAAACGGTTCAAGAGAAACGCTTCAAATCAAATATTATACAGACGTTATTCAAAATATAATGTTTTAATTTCCAACTATTCATGATGTGCATCTCATATGAAGGCAACGTACGTAACATAGAGTAAATTTCACTATTTACAGCTTGCATACTTGTGAATATGTTGTGATGCAATTTGAAGGACAAATTATTATTACCTTTACATAATTATTAGGTTCTAAATGTGGGTTTTTATTCTTGTATAATAGTTACTTTGCAAATTTTCACCTTTGTTATTTTTTGGAAATCGTTGTTAATTACCTTCTTGTAGTTAATTTGTCTCTACCAAGCATAGATGATTTATGATTCCATTGAAAAAAGATTTGTAAATTTACTTTATATATATCAACTTAATATATAAATAAATAAAGCGTGACAAGTGAATTAAACTTAGATCACATATCAAGTAAAATTGTGTTCGATCTCAATTGTTAAGAATTTGGATTATATTATTATATATGAAACGAACTAGATGATAATTAGAGAGGTTAATTAGATAGGGGTAGACTAAATAAGGAGTTGCTTAGTTCAGTTTCTTTTTTCTGACTAGGGTTATATTCAAAGAGAGAGTTGATCAAAACGCAACGGTCGCGGAGAGATGACCCACAAAACACCCTATCTTTTACTTTGCAAAGCAAAGTTAAAAAAAGTAAACGATGCAATAGAAATTCGTGGGTCCAAAAAATGGCCCAATTTCAGATTCTATTTGACCAAAAGCACGATAGTATTTATTCTAAAAATTAGATTAGATTTCCTTGGAGACAAGCTTTTGTTATGCTTTGCTTTTCATGATTATAAGGTCAACCAGTTCTTTATACAAATTATTATTCTTAATTAAAATACGTACTACTTTCGAAATTGCTGTTAATCTTTTATATTAAGTGTGGAAATTAAGACTAATTGACTGCTTAAACAAATCTATAACATTTTATAACTGCCTTTAATATTGAATATATTTAATTTTGAAAGGTGGATTTTTTTTGTTCAAATTAAGAAGGATCATGGAATTAAAGAGAGATGGTAAAAAATTGACTTAAGGATCCATTTGCTAACTTAGGTACTTTCATTTTTTATGCCATAAACTTAGGTGCATTTTCTAGAAGAAGTCATGCGGGGCTATGGGTTTTTCTGAACATTGGATCTCTCGAGTCATGATTTGTGTTTGTACAGTAACCTATGATGTGAGCATAAATGGTATTCAAGATGAAGTTATTACTTCCTCTCGAGGACTCGTTCAAGGAGATCCTCTGTCTCCATAATTGTTTCTGTTATGTATGGAAGGCCTCATTTGTTTGATGAAACAAGCAGAGGATATTGGTGCTATTGAAGTTGTTCGGGTGACCAGAGACGCTCCAAGAATATCTCACTTGTTTTTTGCAGACAACGATCTGCTATTCTTAAGAGCATCTAGATCATATTGTAATGCTGTTTTAGAGACACTTCACATGTTTGAAAAAGCTTCAAGTCAACAGATTAATATAGAGAAATCAGCTTTGTTGTTTAGCAATAATGTCCCAGTTGAAGGCAACATGATATTTTGCAATTCTTGGCAGTTGATCGAGTGTTATCTGATGAGAAATACCTAGGTTTACCAATAATGATTGGTAGATCAAAGAAGAGAGAATTGCAGAGTATGAAGAATAGATTGCTTGCAAGGATTGGTAATTGAAAAGGAAAATATTTATCTATAGCAGGCAAGGCTATTCTCATTCAATCCGTGGCATAATCAATTCCCCAATATCTAATGAGTGTTTTCAAATTTCCGAAAACATTCTTACATGAATTAGATATGATTATTGCATGGTATTGGTGAGGTGATAATTCTGAGCGAAAGAGAATTCATTGGAAGGACTGGCATTCTTTGTGTGTTTCAAAGCTAGACAGTGGTCTTAGATTTCGAGATTTGGAAGCATTTAACCTTGCTCTATTGGCTAAACAATGTTGGAGATTACTTCATACTGGAGACTCCTTATGTTTTAGAATTTTGAGATATAAATACTTTCGAAATTCTAACTTCATGAAAGCTTCATTAGGGAGAAATCCTTCATTTGTATGGGGGAGTTTGATGGCGGGTAGACAAGTTCTCAAATTTTAACCAACTCCACTACCAAGTGTATATCCACAACCTATGTTTGTCTCTGATTTGATTACTCCTTCTCGGCAGTGGAATATATCAAGATTAGAAGAGCTATTTACAGATGCTGATGTTGATCATATTCTGACTCTACCTTTGCCGTTGAATTACCAAGAAGACAACGCATGTGGGATCATTCAAATATGGGTATGTTTACTGTGAAATTTGCTTATTTTGTTACTCGAAAACTACTTGGCAGAGATGCTCTTCCAATTGAAAATAGACAGGTTGTATGGCGTTTAATTTAGCAGTCTAAAGTTTTGCCAAAAATTAAATTCTTCAATTGGAGACTAGCTTGGGAAATTCTTCCTGGTAAAATGATTTTGAGGCAACGTGGTATTGATATTGATGATACATGTGATGTTTATGGGGGTGTAGAAATCACTTTAAAACATACATTTAACGATTGTCCATTTAGTTATGTTGTATGGCAAATGTGTTGTCCTTGGGTATTACAATTTACACATCAGAATCAGGACAATATATGGTCTTCAGTTCTGGTGGCAGCAAAACAACACAACAGTTTGTTTCTTGTTATGACAGTTTTATGGCTTATTTGGTCTAACAGAAACAAGTGCAGATTTGATTTAAAGTGTTTACTACCATATGTGCTGGTCAATCATGCAAAGGACTTTGTTACTGATTCATCTTTGCCGAGAATAACTGTGCAACAAAGAAGAGAAGTCCCTTGGTGTCCTCTACTGGTTCAATTGTTAAAGTGAATACCGATGCGGCTTTCAACACATCCCTGAAATCTGCTAAATTGGGTATTGTCATTTGAAACTCTGCTGGTGAGATCATATCCTCTGCCTTCAGACAAGTCAATTATGTTACTGATGCTTTGCATGTTGAAGTATTAGCAATTCATCTCAGATTACTAGTAGCACAACGGGGAAACATTCAATGTTGTATAGTAAAAAACGATTGTCTTATTGCCATTAGAGAAATTGCTAAAGGAGATTCATCTACCTAGCAAATAGTAGAAAGCGATTGTCTTATTGCCATTAGAGAAATTACTAAAGGAGATTCATCTACCTAGCAAGGAAGTTGTCTGATTCAAGAAATTAATGTATTAGCTAATTCTTTTTCTTCTTGTATTTTTAAGCATACTAGTCATTCTGCAAACACTCTTGCTCATAGTATTGCACAACTAGACTTTTGTTTTGGTGCTTACTATGTTTGGTATGGGGTTCTATCCTCATGCGTTTTGTAATCCTTTTCGAAATCTATTCAAGTTTACTTGATGATAAAAAATAATAATAATAAACTTAGGTGCTTTTAACTCTGGTGAGATGAAAATCAATTGTCATCGTAAGAAAATAATGACCGATTAGCAAATGAGATTTAGAAATTGGCAATTTTCGCTTCCATAGGGAAGAACAACTTAAATTTAAAAGTAATCTTGGCCATGATTATTTTTTGTTCAAGTTCGAACAGAAATCAGACAACAAACATGTGCTAGATGGCGGCCCTTGGGTTATTGGAGGCCATTACTTGACTGTTAGACAATGGTTTCCATATTTCAAACCTTCTAGTGATTCCATTAGCAAGATTCTTGCGTGGATTCGACTCCCTGAATTGCCAATGGAGTTTTACACAACGATGGCCCTGAAAAGGCTAGCCTCTTGTATTGGTAGGGTGGTTCGTATTGATCACACTACTGAGAATGTTGTTCGTGGAAACTTCGCCCGCATATGTGTTAAATTGGATCTATCAAAACCACTACGTGGTAATTTGGTGCTTGGTAAATGTCTGCAGCGGGTTGAATACGAAGGTTTGCACTTAATTTGTTTCCAATGTGGCCAATTCGGGCACAAAAGAGATGCTTGTCCGTTGGCTGCGCATTCCGTAGAGAAGGAGACCCCCATAGCGGCCAAGAACAATTCTCCTTCAAATGTGTCCATGGCGGCTGCGCAAACCAGCGTTGAAACTTCAAACGTTGACACTTCCACGGTGGCTGCAGAGACCGGTGAGTCGGTTAAGGAAAGTTTTGGCCCTTGGTTGATGGTTCAGCGACGATCTCGGAAGATACAGCTGGAGGGAGCTAATTTAGGAAAGTCAACGACCGTGAGTAATTCCTTAGTTGATTCGAATAATCATTTTGCGGCTTTGAAAGAGGATGTTGGAACGGTTTCATGAGGAAATCTTGCCGAAAATCCAGTTGTTGCTAGCAAAAGAGGGGATTATAAGGTTTATCAACGTAAAGAGTGGAAAGTCAATGATAAGGGTAATAAAAAACAAATCCCTTCTGTTAAGGATAAGAAGTCTGTTTCGGTTGGGAATCTTACTTCTACTACTAATTTGTTTAAGGTAAATGGACCTCCTCCAGGCTTGCTTTTCAAGCGGGCCAGTCTTCAAAATCTAGTTCTAGCATAGTTCAGGCCCATGGAGGCTCTTCTAAGGCTAATGAACTAACCCAATTTCAACTTTTTTCTAAGCCTTTGCCAGGAATTAAAATTAAAGAGCCAACTTGCCAACCTGCTATGGTTACCTCGATTTGTGAGGAAAGTTTTATGGTTTCAGATGATAGCCCAGGTAATCTTTCACTTGAACATCTTCCATCTGGTGCTTTGCAGAATGATATGGGGAAAGATGAAGTTACAACCTCGAATATGGAAGTTCTTCCTAGGATAGAGGAGAATAATGTTTCGGATGAAAAGATGGGAAGTTATGAGGGTGGTATATCCAATGGCCAATCAGTGCCGACTTGAGCCTTATATTCGGTGTCTTTGATACTTATTCTTTTTTGTTTCTTATGTCAGTCTTATTTTGGAATTGTCGTGGTGCTGCTAGCTCAGATTTTAGACGTAATGTTAAAGACTTGATCAGGTCTCACAAGGTGGATGTTCTTGTTATTACTGAACCTAGAATCAGTGAAGAGAGAGCTGATAGAGTAATTCATAATCTTCGTTTTGACGATCATACAAGGGTGGAGGCTCGAGGTGTCTCTGGTGGTATTTGGGTTCTTTGGAAGGCTTCCATTGGACGTGTGGATGTATTTGAGAAAAGTGGTCAATTTATCTCTATTTTTATGACTGCACAGAATGGGCTCAAGTGGGCTCTTACAGCTATATATGCAAGTCCAACTCCATCAGTAAGGAATTTTCTTAGGAACTATCTAGTTGAATTTTCTGAGTTTGATGACTTTCCTTGGCTACTTGTTGGTGATTTTAACCAAATTTTTGCCATGGATAGAAGCAATGTGGGGTTCCTGAACCGGTTAGGAGAATTGAACAATTTCGTGAAGTTGTTAATCAGCGTCAACTTATTGCTTTGGAGGCTGGTGGGTGTTGGTTTACATGGACTAATAATCATTCGGAGGGGGATTTGATTAGGAAGAAATTGGATAGAGCTCTCTGTAATGTTCCATGGCGGCATAGTTTTCCGGATGCAGTTGTGCAGAACCTTCCCCGTATTCACAGTGATCATTGCCCAATTTTGATTTCATTAAATGGTGTCGGCTCTGCTAATAAAGTGGCCAGGCCTTTTTGTTTCGAAATGGCATGCCAAACCCATGAAGATTTTCTCAATGTTTTGAATTCTTCTTGGAACAATGTTTCCAACTTACATGATTCGTTGAGTTATTTGAGGCTTGTACTTGGTGACTGGAATCGCAATACCTTTCGTAACGTCTTCAAGAGAAAGCGCCATTTACTTGCTAGATTGGGAGGAGCGCAACGAGCTTTAGAGCATCGCCCAAATCCTGTTCTTTACAAGTTGGAGAAGACATTGACAAAAGAATATAACTCTGTGTTAGCACAGGAGGAGATGATTTGGTTCCAGAAATCGAGATCAAACTGGGTGCAATATGGTGATCGTAATACTAGATTCTTTCATACCACCACTTTTGTGAGGCGAAATAAGAATAAAATCTTGACTTTGAAAAGGGATATGGATGATTGGATCTCGGATCCTGAGGAGGTTAGACAGTTGGTACTAAATCATTTTCACCAAGTATACATGGCTGAACCGTTGAAAGGTGATATTGATGAACTTTGCCATCGATCTCGTGCTCCCTTATGTGATCAGAACCTAATGCAATTAACTCATGTGCCACAAGATGAGAAAATCTATAAAGCTTTAAAAGGTATGGCTTCTTTTAAATCACCAGGTCCGGATGGTTTTCAAGCAGGTTTTTATCAGTCCAATTCGGATGTGGTAAGGGATTCAGTTTGTAATTTTGTGAAACGAGCTTTTAGTTCTGAACAGTTTGATGCAGCCCTGAGTAGAGTACTTGTTGTTCTAGTTCCGAAGATTGATAATCCTGAAATGCCATCTCAATTTCGGCCTATCTCCCTGTGTAATGTTACAGTGAAGTTGCTTTCTAAAATTCTTGTTAATAGGTTGCATCCGATCCTTAAGGATTTGATAGCCCCTACTCAAAGGATTTGAATGCTTCAAAGTCATACTTTTTTGCTTCTCATAATGTTCATCCTGATGTTGTCAGTGAGATTGCTGCTTGTTCAAAAATTTCACCATGTGATGATCTTGGCCGTTATCTTGGGGTTCTGTTTCATGTACGCAGAGTTACTAAGCATACTTATGGACATCTCATAGATAAAGTTAAGAAGAAATTGGCCTCCTGGAAAGCTTCGCAGCTGTCACTAGCTGGGCGGGCTACTCTAGTACAATCGGTCACTAGTACGATTGCAACTTATACAATGCAGACGACCAAGCTCCCTACTGGAGTCACAAGGGACATTGATTCATTGAATCGTAGTTTCCTTTGGGGCTCGACTCCAGAAAAACGCAAAGTGGCTCTTGTGAAGTGGGACAACGTTTGCCAAGAGAAATCCAATGAAGGCTTGGGGATTCGGAAATCTGCATCTATGAACAAAGCTCTACTTGCAAAGTTGGGTTAGAAGTTGGAGTGTGGCGATGAAGGTTTGTGGGCAAGGGTGCTACGTGCCAAATGTTTGAAGTAGGGACCATTTTTGAAATCTACTTTGAAGCAATCTGTCTCACATACTTGGAGAAGTATTTATTCAAGTAGAAATTTGGTTGAGAAAGGCTGCGGTAAGTTGATTGGTGATGGTGCAGCTACTTCTTTTTGGTTTGATAAGTGGCTTGGAGGTTCATCTATGCGCAGATAAATATGGGCTAGTAATTCCAGATTCTAAGAAACATGAGGTGGTTCGTGACTATACTTCTATTGTCGGATGGAGATGGGATCTTCTTAATTTCTTACCATCTGAGGCCCTTGAACAATTATCATTGGTCCATTTGGTGGAAGGGGAGCCTGACCGGCCTTACTGGATGGCTTCTTCAGATGGTACCTTTAGTGTTGCTTCAGCTTACAAGCTTTCGTTGGATTCAAGCAATCTGGAAACACGATGGAAGCATTTGTGGAAGCTTGATGTATCCCTTCGGGTTAAGCACTTTCTTTGGTTGGTGCAACATAACAGATTGCTAGCAAAAGTGGCTTGTTTTCATCAACATATTGCCCCAAATGCTACTTGTCCATGTTGTGGTTTAGCTGATGAAACTTTGCTGCATTTGTTGCGGGATTGTGCTAATTCTCAAGCTATTTGGGCTACATGGTTGCATGGGAGCAAGCTGGATCAGTTTAATGCTATGGACTTTAATGATTAGTGGCGAATTAACATTTCAAATCATAGCTTTCTAATTGGTGAACATGTGCCATGGTCTATATGTTTTAGTTATGCTTGTTGGCTCATTTGGCAATGGAGAAATCGTGGGATTTTTGAAGGAAATTTTATTTGGCCTATGAATGCTCCACAATTGGTGCTTGCTAGAGCTGGTGAACAAGTTAAGCATAGGACTAACTTGTTTCTCCCAGTAAGAAAGTTGATGTTCTCATTTCATGGAGTACCCCACCAGTGGGCTTTTGCAAATTGAATGTAGATGCATCGGCAACATCGAATCCGGTGAGCTTGCTACAGGTGGGATTTGTAGGAATGATGAAGGTCTATGGATGTTTGGTTTCACAAGTAAATTGGGATGGGGACACATCACTAAGGCTGAGATTTTCGCCATTTATTATGGTATGAAACTAGCATGGGAAAATGGTAGTCGAAGACTTATTATTGAGTCTGACTGCCTTGTTGCTGTCAACAAGATTCTACAACCAGTTCAGCTTCATGATCCTTTATTTCAAATTGTGCATAACTGTCAGGATTTGATCCATCGCAATTGGAATTGTACTTTGGTTCATATCTTTTGTGAAGCTAACATGTATGCAGATCATTTAGCTATGAAGGTGCATCAAGGCCCTTTTGACATTACTAAATTGAATCACCCTCCAGTCTCTCTCATTCGACTTATGCAAGAGGACTTGATTGGTGTTGCTAGACCTCGCGCTATTGTTAGATAAAACGGTCTTGGACCGCTCTTATGTACCAAAAAAAAAAATTCAATCCACAATGACTCTCTGTAACTCATCGCAACTATCGAAATATTGCCTTTTGTGATTAACGTGAATTGCATGAAAAATACTCTTTTCGCACCTCCTAAAGGTAACCTAATTAGTAGTACGTAGTACTACAAACCGGTAAGTTAAAGAAAATTTTATGCTTGATTGGAAACAAGATTTTATATATAGAATATTAGATTAGTGGATATATTTGTCAGTGATACTACAACAAATAAGGCGTATATATCTCGATGAGAATAAAATATGGATGCATGTTTGATACACTGCGAGATTAGCAAAGATTACGTAAAATGTTTTTATATTTTTATAATGTAAGGACCTATAAAAGAATGAAAGGTAGAAACAAAGTTGGTAGCATGTAATTAGCATTTCCGGATTTGGTTGAGTTTTGGAATAGGATACGAAGCTCGTGATTATGATATAGCTAGAAATTTAGAATAAGAAGATTGTAATTTCCCAAAAGAAAAAGGAAAAATTATCTTCCAAATCTAAAAATTGTAACTTCAATATTTTAGTTGTGAATAAAATAAACTTTCTTCTTTTGTAAGGAATAAACCCAACTCCTAAGTCCTAACCATTTCCAAATCTCAAGTGGGCTAGAATCAAGTAAATTTGCTTTTCCTTTTATTTAAGGTTGTGAAGATTACTTTTTATATTAGATGTTGTAAGAGTTTGATTTCGGGGAATTGAAATTAAAAACATAATAACATTCTATTTATGGGTAAAGTTTAATAAGAAATCAGGATTTTGTATATCGGAGATTATTTAAATTAAAGTACATTAATATACTTTTCTCATAAAAAAGTACAATGCTTTAATTAAGAGATCATGCAATGCAAATGATCATTAACAAAACTATATATTGACATTTGATTTTATTAACATAGTTTCCAATTATCATGTGAAGTAAAAAAAGAAGCTACTAAGTCATATTTTTTAATGATATTTGATATGAATCTTCTTATTCGTTCTACTAAAATAAAAATATAGTAGTATATGTGTAGAATTAGATGGTTTTTGAGTAAATTATATGATATGAGGTTCGATATCAAAATACAATCAAGTGAAATCTCAACAACCTAACTCGATTTGTAGACACATAAAAAAGATGATGATCTCATAAAATATTGCACAAATTTCTCAACTCTTAAAAAAGGAAAGATATATATAGATACTCCAAAAGGAAAGAGATGTAAATCTTATTTTTTTAAAAAAAAAGTAGTAAATTGATTAAAAAGAAAAAGAAAAGATGTGAATAAGAAAATTAAAAAATAAAAAGGAAAAATAAGGAAAGGAGGAAAAATAGAATTACTCAACAGCACGTGCTTGTGAGTTGTGACTAAATAACAATAGCAAGTTGAGAGAGAGAGGGACCACGTGTATGATATCTGTAAAAGCAAAAATAGAGAAAGAGAATTTTCCAGGTGGGTTTCGTGACAAATTTACCTTTGGGTAAATATCAGACTTCACTTGAATCACTTCACTGTCCAGGTTACCAATGTACTACGATCATTAAAAAAAAAAAAAATACAGCGCGCAGCTGTCGCTTTTCATTTACAGCTTCCATTAATATACTAAATTGCTAAATATTGTACCCTTTTTGTTGTTCATCGTCTCACTTTTTACACTTTTGTCATTTGCTTCATTTTCTAAAATTTCAAATCCTCTTGAATCTTGAAACTATCACGAACGTAGAATAGTATTAACGTGTTGTATTTTGATGACGATTTAAGAAAAATGGACGATAACGTGTCGTATTTTGATAACGATTTAAGAAAAATATAATTTTTGAGGAAATTTAAGTCTGATGACCCGTGCCGTCCGCGGCTTGAGCCATGGTAAGCCGCCCCCGGGGCGGCACGTGTCTTTTTATATATATTTATAAAAAAATAATTTTTTATGTTAATTTTGACCAAAATTGCTTATGCCGCCCCTTGGGGCAGCCTAACCACGGTAGGGCCGCCTCAGGGGGGCGGCTTGACCAGCCGTCCTCCTGGGGCGGCACCGACCCTAAATCTAATTTTCTTGAAAAATTACAATTTTTCTCATATCATCATCAAAATACGGCACGTTATCGTCCAATTTCGGAGTTCTCGGGCTATTCTACGTTTGTAATAACTTCAACCTTTCAGAGGATTTGAAATTTTAGAAAATGAAGCAAATGGCAAAAGTGTAAAAAGTGGGGCGGTGAATAGCAAAAAGGGGGCGGGGCGGTATTTAGCAACCCCAAAATATATAGTTTGATGGAAAAATTATTTAAAAAATTGGGAGGTGACTACTCCATGAAAGATAGGGTTTGTAATTTATAGGGAAGCAGCTCCATCCAATTCGACAAAAGTTTTACTCTACTGCATATGAAATTACTCACTCTTTCAAAAAAAAAAAAAAAAAATACTCACTCCTTGTGTCGTTTTTTTTTAAATTTTTGGTAAAAATCGAACATAAAAAAAGGATTAAGTTAAAGTAAAGAAAGCAACCCCTTTCGTATCCATCTCCAGGGCAGCTAAAACAGTTTCAGGTGAGGATCTGAAAACTTCAAACTCTTCTTTAAGGTTACACTTGTTTTTATTTATCCCTTTTTATAAGTCATTTTTAGATATATAATTTATCTTGATAGCTAAAGTATCCCCATTAAATATAAATTTCCTAAAATCAAAGTTTCCAATTACTCCATTTTTCTACCTAATTCAAGATTATCTTTATTGGAATTGTATCAAACATTAAATACATACCAAGAAAATGGTAAGTTAGGAAAGTAAAGATAAAAGTCTATTAAATTTGCCAAAAAAAAACTAACATTACTTAATTTTCTTAATTTGTGTAATTCGGTTATTGTCCAAAAATAAAAAGGGACAAAAGAAGTACTAAATATGATGTATATGATATATTTTTTAAAAGAATGCGGAAAAAAATCGTAATTAGTGTTTGATATTTTTGTGAGAAATGTGTCAGAGAAGTAAAATGGAAATGGATGTGAAAAATAATTTATGTGATTTTTAATTATTAATTATTTAATGTAGTTACCTAAGCAACGATTAATTCTTATTGTAATTAGATTCAAAATCGAATCAAACTGGTTCAAATTTTTTGGATTTGGGTATTCTCGAGTTTTTTTTTTTAAATATATATATATATTCAAGTATTTGAATATTTTTGTAATCAATTAAGTTTCGACGAACAAGTTCAATTTTGGATTCGTTTTGCCACGTCTACACTTAACGTTGGCTTTGAGGTAAAAGAAACTGGAAAGACAAAACGTCATGTCGCTTGTGAGAACAGATTTACTTATTGCCTAGCAGTAGCAGTAAAAACTTTTTACTGTTAAAATTCCTTAACTCGAAGTAAGAGTGGCGAGACGAGATGAGATGAGAAGGGATAAATTGGCGAGAAAAAGAGAGCGAATGAGAATGCGATCAATCTTCATTGGAAAGACAATTCAAGGCGATCCCCAAGATTTGATGTGCAGTGTCTGAAAGTTTTGAAAAACGTAGGAAAAGTCCAAAAGGCATAAACCCAAAGGCCAAAGGGAAAGCAAAAAAACGGTAGGCCCCATCTCCCAGATTTCTTTGGGACTCCCAAATCTCCTAATTCTCTCTCTTGTCCTCTTGCCTTTTGCCAAAAATCCCTATTTCAATTCCAACGCAATTACTCTCTTGCTTCCCCATTTTTTCTGTTTCTTATGTTCCCTTCTCATCGTAAGAAAATAAAATCTTAATTAGGATACTGAACTTTGCTAAAAAGATTAAATATGTACTCAAATTATGTAAAAAGACAAATCAGTGTCTGAATTTTTTGATTTGGGTCAATTCATTACAAAACTTTAGATTACAAGTATGTTAAACGCAAATAATCGAAATAAAAACCCTAAATTATTAAATTCACATGTTTTAACCATTAGTTTTGACATTTTTAATCCAACAGTTGACAAAATTCATCGGACAAGTGCTATGATCTAAGGAGACGACGTGCCCTTAATGACCGTGTATTAGGATAGAATCGAGCTTGACTTTGTTGAAGATTTGGGGTTAGCTTTCATATTGGAGGTGAATTTAATAATTTAGGGTTTTTATTTCGATTATTTGCGTTTAACAGACTTGTAATCTAACGCTTTGGACTGAATTGACCCAAATCAAAAAGTTCAGGCACTGATTTGACCTTTTCCATAGTTTGGGCACTTATATGACCATTTTGGCAAAGTTCAGGGCCCTAATTGAGATTTTAACCTTATAAGAAACATTATAATAAGAAACAATAATAGGAAGAATGGAAAAAAAAAAAAAAAAAAAAAAAACCAATCCAACCAAAGCAACTCATGAATTCAAGATCAAATGGGGAGGGGTAATTCGGTCATTTCATGGTTGATTATTCTGTTATTTAAGTTGGTAACCAAGGGTATTTTTGGAAGTTTGAAAAAGATTACCCTTTGTGTGTCCCTAGCTCCACCAACAAACAATTCTTTTGGGATTATTTATCAAATGACTCATATACTTTTTTACTTTATGTTACTTAGTCCTTTACAAATCGATTTAACATTTTGACTCTATGTTAAAAAAAATTCTATTATCCGATTAAGGTAATTAAGGTGTCTATTAAAAGATAATTTCATGATCTACAACTTTCATGAAGGATCCAAAAGCCAATTTTTATGTTTCAATTCAAAAAAATACTTCCGAAATTTTGTGATTTCGATTGTGGTCTATTTAATATCATATAATTTTTTATCCAAATATATGATTAAAGTTATTCAGGTGTTGGTTAGAAGGTTATTGCATGATCTACAACTTTCATGAAGGACCCGAAAGTTGAATTTGATTTACGAGTTTCATGAATCGCTCAAAAGAGAATTTTTATGTTTCAAGATCTCCATCAACAAACATTTTCTTATTTGGATTATTTTTCAAATGACCCTCATATTTTTTAACTTTCTACTATTTAGTCCTTTACAAATTCTACCTTACTCGATTTAACGCTTTAGTTTTATTTTTTCTTTGTTCTTGATTTGTTCTTCAAGTCATGAGAAGAGAGGGTTGGATTGGTTTTTTGGTATTTTCATACTCGGTTTTTTCCTTATTTTGGTTGATGATTGAGGGTATTTTAGGTACTTTTTGAAAAAATTACTATTTGTGGGTCTCATTGTCCATAAACTAATATTTTTTTGTTGGATTATTTACCTGATGACCCTCATACTCTATGTTTTATGCTATTTAGTCATTTACAATTATAGGTTGAACGATTTAACGCGTTGGCTTTTATTTTTATATATTTTTTTCTATTTATCCGATTAAGGTGACTCAAGTGTCTATTAAAAGGTTATTTCATGATCTACAATTTTCATTAAGAAATTAAAAGTCAATTTTAATGTTTCGATTCTAAAAAATGCTTTCGAAATTTTGTGGTTTTTATTGCCGGTTAATTTAATATCATATAATTTTTTGTCCACATGTCCGATTGAAGTTATTGAAGTGTCGGTTATATGGTTATTGCATGATTTACGACTTTCATGAAGGATCCGAAAACTAAATTTGATCTACGAGTTTCGTGAAGGGTTCAAAAGGGAATTTTTATGTTTCAAGATCTCCATTAAGAAGCATTTTCTTATTTGGATTATTTATCAAATGACCCTCATACTTTTCTATTTTATACTACTTAGTCCTTTACAAATTCTATCTTAATCTAACGTTTAAGCTTTATTTTTTAAAATTCTTTGTTCTATTTGTCCGATTAAGTTGATTCATGTATCTATTAAAAGGTAATTTCATGATCTACAACTTTCATTAATGACTCAAAAGCAAATTTTTATGTTTCAATTCAAAAAAATGCTTCCTAAATTTGGTCGTTTCGATTGTTGGTCTATTTAATACCATATAATTTTCGATCCACATGTCCGATTAAAGTTATTCAAGTGTTGGTTAAAAGGTTACTGTATGATTTATGACTTTCATGAAGAACCTGGAAGTTAATTTGGTTTACGAGTTTCATAAAGGGTTTAAAAGGGGATTTTTATGTTTCAAGGTCTCAATTAACAAATATTTTCTTATTTGAATTAGTTATCAAATTACTCTTACTTGATTTAACGTTTCATTTTTTTTTTTATTTTCTTTGTTCTATTTGTCCAATTAAGATAATTCAGGTGCCTATTAAAATATAATTTTATGATCTACAACTTTTATAAAAGACTCAAAAGCTAATTTTTATGTTTCAATTTTAAAAAATACTTTAGAAATTTTGTTATTTCGATTGACAATCTATTTAATATCATATTATTTTTGATCCAGATGGCCGATTAATAAAAACTCACACAAAGATCACTTTATAAAATTTTCGACCTCGTAGCGAAACGCGGGTCAAAAAAAACTAGTGCCAATAAAATATTGCCATGCATGGCATCAATTATATCAATATACATCATTTAAATAAATATATATAGGAAGTACCATTTAAAAAAAAATCTTTTACTATATGGATTATGGAGTATACTATATACTTTGGAAATTGAAATACTATCCAGTAGGTGACAAGACTTATCTTCTAGGGTTTGATAGCCAAATCAACAAATCTTCTAGGGTTCCTAAATTATTTTTAGGAAAATTTATTAGTAGCAATTTTATAATAAATAAATAAATAAATCATTCCATCAGTATTCAATTATAAATTAACAAGCTACTTAATACCATAACCTACAAAATTAACAAATGCGTTCTGTGTTATTTGAATTCATGATTTCAAGACTCATGCAACATATAATTACTTGTTAGTTGTTGCTAATAACGCGGCGGGTGTAAGTATTTACTTATTCTTACCAAATGGAAATTAAAAATGATATACATCTTTTGATGCATGGTATTAAAAAAAGTAAATTTCTCCCCAAATTGAGCATGATTAAAGCATACAAGTGGTAAGCATTTTTTTGAAATAGAATATTGAAATATTTTGTTTTTGGTTAAAAAAAAAGAAAGAGAAGGTTGGAATATAGTGCTAGTATCTTTCATTCAGGAGTGAAAAGTCTAAAAATGATTAAGCAAAAAGAAAACTAAGAACAAAAATCACAACCTTCAAAAAGTAAGTATATTAGTAGTACAGTTCATTGATAGCAACTAAAAATAAAATCTGTAAAAATAGAGTATTTATGTATAGTACAGTCAAAAATCAAATCCCATTAAGATTTAGATTTTGAAAATTGAGATATTCTTCAAGTACTACTAGTTGTAATTATAAGTGATTACAGCCCAACACTTCTATCTATATCTATGACCAATCCACCAAATCCATTTCACTTATATATATTTATGACATTTTCAGATTTGCATTAATTTCCCACATTCATAGCAAAATCTCTATTAAGATATTATCCCCATTTCTCCACTCAAAATTCCATCATCATCATCAATTCCTTTTGTTTCTTTCTTCCTCTTTTTAAAAAATTTTAATTTTCATCCTAGTAGTAAATCCAATAAACAGAAGCTTCTTTTTCTTTTTCAAAGATTTTTTTTTAGAGTCAATCCTCGACAAAGGCTTGATTCGGTTAAAAGCCAGCACGTATCCGTAAAAAAGACCAGAATCTAACATCAAACAAGAAAGAAAAAGTAAAAAAAAAGAAAAGAGAAACCACGTGAGAATAGTAAAAAGAGATGCAATTCTTCTAAAAGCTATCTACTTTTTTTACTACAACAGTTAAAAAGGTAAAATTTTTACCCGTTATTGATGCCGCCGGTTCGGGACCCGTGTCGGTAATTTCCATATATGGATTTTGACGGCGCGGTGCGGTCCTTCATTGACCTCCGGTCAACTTCCCTCCTCGATCCCGACCATTCACTGCCACGTATCCCGAGATTTGACTCGATTATTATTTATATTTTCCCTCTCATTTCGCGATAAAGATAAAACGGAGAGAAATTAGGGGGGAAAGGAAGGGAAGGGTCACCGAAGTGCATTTCAGAATCCCAGCGACTATTAAAAGCCTTTTTTGTTTAATTAAAAAAAGTAGATTGCGGGGATTTGTTAGAGAGAGAAAGATTTGATTTGAGAGAGAAAAACAAATTTTTCTTTCCCTTTTAAATGAGGAAACAAATAAGAAACTGAAAACGAAACAAGACAGAGACAGATAGACATTTACATTACAGCGTATAAAAGCAAGGCCACAGAACAAGGGCTACCCTGTTTTTTTTTCCCCTTTTTCATTTTTGCTTCTCTCTTTCTTTCTTTCTCTCAAATTTTTACCAAAGTGGAACTTGTTTCTTTTTCCCCAAAGGGTTTCTTTTTGAGATGGCTAGAAACGGCGGTATGACATGGCGGAGGAGGGCGGAGAAATTGGATGGCTTTGATCTTTCGCCGTCTGATTCTGAGGAAGTTCATGTTCTTGCCGTCGATGATAGTCTTGTTGATCGGAAAGTCATTGAAAGGTTGCTTAGAATTTCATCTTGCAAAGGTGGGTTCTTTGGATTCCGTAGTTGTTCCTCATTTGTTCAGAATTCTGTTTTCTTCATTGGGATTTCAATTTAATGAGGTTTTGGGTTTTGTGAAATTGGTGCAGTGACGGCAGTGGATAGTGGAATTAGAGCTTTGCAATTTCTGGGTTTGGATGAGGAGAAAAACAGCAATGGTTTTGATGTGAGTATGATTGATACTGTTTCAGTTCACACAATTTTAATCTCAAATTACAATTTCTTCTGAAAGATGAACTTTTCCCCTGATTTCTGCTCTGTTTTCATTTCAGGGTTTGAAAGTTGATCTGATTATTACCGATTATTGCATGCCTGGAATGACTGGCTATGAATTGCTCAAAAAAATCAAGGTTAGAATCCTTAAAAATCTCTCTATTTCCATTTTAAAAATTTCTTTCAAATTTTAAATGAAGCAAGGGGGTTATTAATTTTAGGTGAAATTTCTTATCTTTGAACAGGAATCTTCTGCTTTTAGAGAAATCCCAGTTGTAATCATGTCATCTGAGAACATCCTAACCCGAATCGACAGGTAATTTCATTACTTTCCATGTTTAAATTGATCCAAATTCTTAATTCCAGTCCAAAATGATTGAAAATTGATGTCTTATTAATCTGGGTTTTTGATGAACAGATGTTTAGAGGAAGGAGCAGAGGATTTCATAGTGAAGCCAGTGAAACTATCAGATGTTAAACGAATTAAAGACTACTACATGTCAAAAGATTTTAAAGTGGGAACAGAAGGGGAAAAAGGAAGAGGAGGAATGAACAAGAGAAAGCAAAGGGAAAGCTGTGACTGTGAACTCTCTTCATCACCACCGTCCATTTTATCATCATCATCATCATCCCCAGCATCATCATCATCATCTCCATCATCACAATCACAATCTCCATCATCACCGTCCTTTTTATCAGCATCAGCACCGTGTTCTCCTTCATCAATACTAGATTCTCCCACCAGACGTCTCAAAATGACAAACTCTGAATAGCAAACAAAAGGAAGAAAATTTACCAGTAACCCAAAACAAAAAGAAAGAATTTTTAGAAGCCCAATCCAAGAAAAGCACCCCTTTGCAATTCTCCCGTTAATATTTTTAACGGTTTTTTGTTGCACTCTCTTGCAATCAATCAAAAAGCAAAACTTTCCCATCCATTTTGTCATCCTTTTTTTTCTTATTTTTGTACTAAATTATTACAACTCTATTTTTTTCTGTTGTTAATTAATTAATTAATCTTAGTGAAATGTTACAAATCTGAATTATGGTCAATTTTTTATTGTTGTTGATGAGATTGGGTATTTGAATTTGAAAAAAAAAAAAAGGAAATGATGAATACTAATAATGGAATGGTGGTGGTGGTGGGGTGGGAAATGGGAAGAGGATGAAGAAGATCTTAGAGGGGAATATTTGGAAGGGGAGTTTGGGGGAATGGGAAGTGGGAGATGTTCCCTGAAGAAGGGGCTAAGTAGGAGTGGGGAAGTGTAAGAGTTGTCTGGTTGTGTCTAATGTCTATGATGCTTGGCTGTCAAAGGGGACCTAATTTCCCAGTTACTTCCCTACAACTATTGGTCATTTCTGATACTCCAAAGATCTTTGGACCTACCTTTTGGTTGTGAAGATTTGATTGTTCCATTACATCTTTGGCATGCCAGACTTGTCCATGTTGTAAGAATCAACTGTTGCCCTGCCTTCTGCATTTTGTCCATTACTTTTTTTTTTCTTAAAAAAAAAAAAGATTCACCAACAACATTTCTCTACACAACCGATTGCTTTGTCTACCCAAAGTTTAAATGAGTTTTTCTATGTATATAAAAGGCATTAATTATTAAAATAAATTTTATAAATTTAGTTATGTAATTGACATTATGTACATGTAAAACCTACCATTACATTCTGGTTGTTAGATTCATCTATCAAATTTAAGTGCATGATGCGAGTCAAATCAGAATTAGTTAAAGCCAAATCCAAGTACACAATATGGTTCGAATCTTGATTAATTAATCTATCAAACATAAGTGTGTGATGCGAGTTAAATCCGGGTTAGTCAGAATTAAATCCAAGTACGCAATGCGGTTGGAATCTGGATTAGTTGAGTAAATATCCATATATCAGGTCAGGTGGGGAAAAAAAAACTTGCCATTACCAATAAGGGCTTTTGTTTTTGTTTTTGGATGAGACCTTATGAATGTATTAATGATGAGAATTAGGCATGAATCTAACTCCAGGTTAATTTTTTGTATGAATTAATGACATAACTGTCCAAAATATCCAGAAGAGGCTAAATATAGTACTATCCCCAACTTTATTTAAAGAGGCTAATAGAGTAACAAATGCTACATTCATCACACTATAACTGTCCAATTTAACTATCATCAATATTAAGAAAGTTGGTTGATTCTAAAAATTCTACACTACTTTTACAATACTTTTCAAGACTATCCCCAACTTTACTTAAGAGTTAAGATATGCTTCTCTTTTTTTTTTTTTGGTTAAAATATGCTTCTCTTTTAACATCTAATAAATGTATGAAATAGTCAAAGATTGTCTTGATTTTAGAAATGAAACCGAGATTTTGAGACAAAAATGTCCAAAAAAATAGAAAAACTTTTAGCTACAAATTTTGTAGTGGGCAAGGGGGAGGGGATTGAAAGGTTAAGGTTGGGCCATTTAGCATGTAATCTGTAACCCAGATCCGTATGAACTTGTGAAGTAGTTAATGAAAATTGACCGTTTTGGGCTTTTCACAAAGGCCCAACGTGTGAGCAGATTAAGAAATCCAAGTCCTATCAAAATGGCTGGTTAAGTGTGAAGGTCAAGTAGCATAAATCAAGCAAGACAAAATGAAAATCCTACCAAGGATAAAAAGAACATGAAAATAGACTTAATAAATGTTTGTTCGAAGTTTCAAGTTGTGCTGCGTATGGAAATTGGAAAGATTTCAAGTTCTTTGTTTTCGGCCATTAATAAAAGCTTTCAATTTTCACAGAAGCTAGCTGAGCCTTGAGCTTGCCGTCTGGTCTGGTCAACCCAAAATTGCTATGGCCCATGGCCCCACCTCACCCTACCAAAGTTCCAACTTCCAAGCTTCCAACTAACTTCAATGGTCAATTTTTCTGGGAAATTAACCCCAACTCTTCTGGTCTTTCTCGACTCGAAATTAAAGTTTAGTTTTGTGGTCAACAACGAATTTATTTTTGCAAGACGGAAATTAAAAAAAATAAATTTAAAGTCAAGGCCGAATTTATGATATAAATCTCCAACAAAATAATGCCAAAATAACGATAATATATTTTGAAATTTGGCTTTGATTGATCATTAAATTAAATTAGAGGCAAAAGTGGAAATGGAAGAGAAGAAGAGAGGCCATTTTCAAAGTTTTGGAGCTAAATAAGCTTGTGGACCCCAGGAAAGCCCTGAGAAATCCACCAGAGCAATAAAATACAACAAAAACAGAATATTTTATAGATTTTTCATTTTTGACCGATTACTTACTAGTAGTTTTTTTATTTTTATTTGAGAAAAAAGCAAATTAAAAGGCCCCAAAACCCAACTGACCGCGTCTGGAGACTGGGAGTTGTTGCTGTCAACCACTGCAATTTTGATTTATAAGATGAAGATGAAGATAAAGTCAATTATAGACCAAATTAATTAAAAAAATATAATAATAGTAGTAATAATACTATAATTTGGTGAGCCACTCCCCCCTAATTGTTTTCTGACGAAATAATAATAATATAATATTATAAAACTTAGGCTTTTTTTTCTAAAATTAATGATCCAAAATTGACATTTCAAATTGGTCTCTTACCATATAATTTCTTATGGTAGAGAACCTTCCATTACTTAAGTTAATTAATCATACAAATGATTACTCATTACTTGATTCTGAAATTTTGATAAGGTCTTCCATGACATGTGTTAATTACGCATCATATAAAGCTTTGGCTCGAATTCTTCTAGTAATTAATTAATAATTTAAAGAAAATATACTTTTCAAGATCTTCACAGCTAATTTTACCTGTTCAAGATTATTTTTTCCCTTTTAATTTACTAATTCAACTGTTCTGAAAGGGTAAACAACCATTTTTATCCACAATCCAGCTTGCAGTCTTGCACCCATGCACATCCCAATATGTTAGTAAAATATATTCATAGAATCTCAACTACTAATAAAAAAGATTCATATAAAAAGTAAAATCTCACAATTTCAATATGGAGATATTGGGAATTCAATTAGAAAAATCATATTTTAATTTGGTAAAATGGGTTCAATTTTTTCAGCCCATTTTTGTTATAATAAAAAAAAATATGATTTATTTTAAGATGGATACAAGTGAAGTCTCATTACAATTAGAAATCAATCCAAACTCATAAACTATGTTATATAAACTATACTACCTATCAAACAAACAAACAACAAGTAAACTAAACTAATGAACAAGCAACAAGTAAACTAAACGCACAGACTTGAATCCAGGACCTCAAGATTCGATATATTTACCCGTTGAACCAATAAGTCGGGTGCAACGAAACAGGATTTAGTGTAAGGTAAATTACTTAATAAAAAAATCAAATCAAATTGTCTGAGAAAGGGTATTTTAGTTATTTTAATATAAGGGCGGAAGCCCGGGAAGGAACCAAAATGGAAAACCGAGTAACAACTCTTTTGAAAGTGTCAGCAGCGTAAGCGAGTTTACCAAATCCAAAAAGCACACGACAAGAGTATAATCTTTCTTTTCATTCTTTCAATTTCATTATTATTCTTACAAAATCAAAACATTTATTCTATTCGTTTCATCAAGTTCCTACTCGGCAATCCCAGCTCTTTCATGGCTGTCAAGTTTCAGAATTCGATTTTCCTCAGCCTTGTTGGGGTTGTGTTTTTCATTACCATCTTCCCTTGTTCCCAAGCTTCACCTCAAAATATCGAAGTTTTTTACCCAACGCAAACCCCTGCACCTCCGCCACTCCCTGAAGATCCTCTTCCAACTCCAGACAAATTACCACCGGAGCCACAACCGCCGCCGCGGACGCCGCCCTCACCATCCTCGGATAATACCAATAAGACTATTGCAAAGGCAGTAGCTGCAACTGCTGCAAGTACTATAGTTATTGCTGGGATATTCTTCTTTTGCATTAGAAAGTATGTTATGGGTCAGCGTAAGAAAGACAGAGTTGGGGATAGTTTCCAGGGAGGTCAGCCGCCACCCAGAGTGGTTGCTCCGCCGGATGAGTTTGCAAGAGTTAATGGGAATGTAAAGGGGTTGATTGTAGATGAGAATGGTTTGGATGTTCTTTATTGGAGACAGCTTCAGGATGGAGAAAACAAAAACGGTTTTCGCAAAGAATTTTTGCATAGTCCAAAAGATGAAGAAGAAGGAAGAGGCGGTGGCGGAGGAGGAGGAGGGATGATTCGTAAAGGAAGTCGAAGTCAAAGCAAGAAGGTGGAACCTGTTCAGGAAATTCCTCTGCTTCGTGGGAAGTCTTCAACTTCCCATGTTCCTCCGCCTCCTGAAGATGATGATTCTACTGAAACTATAAGTCCTAAGTTACCTCCTCCGCCGTCTCATCGGGTTGTCCTAAACGCCGTTGAGAAAAGGGAAGCTCCTGTTCAATCAAAATTTTTGCCTCCGTCATCAATGCCACCTCCGCCGCCTTCATTACCAATTCAACATAATAATAGCAAAAGTCCAGCGGCACCTCCGCCTCCTCCTCCGCCAGCTCCATCGAATAGAACTCCAGCACCGCCACCTCCACCAGTTCCAGCTAAAGGCCCTGCCCCGCCACCTCCACCGGCTCCAGCTAAAGGTCCTGCCCCGCCACCTCCTCCTCCTAAAGCAGGTGGTTCAGTTGCTACGTCTTTGAAACCTCCGCCTCCTAAAGCAGGGGAGACTTCTGGAAATAATCAGGCCGTGAAATTGAAGCCATTGCACTGGGATAAGGTGAACAACAATGTTGAACATTCCATGGTGTGGGACAAAATCCATGGCGGTTCTTTCAAGTAAGTTCAATTTTGAGTTTTTGACTAATTCTTTTATTCTGACAAAAACCCAAAGGCCTAAATTTTGTCTTTTACTTATATTGATGTCCATTTTTTTCCAATTGATTCTTCAGGGTTGATGATGATCTTATGGAAGCTTTATTTGGATATGTTGCAACAAATAGGAAATCCCCTAATGGAAAAGCAAAGAATACAGGAAACACTAGCCCTAGTTCATCATCACAAATCATGGTTCTTGATGCCAGAAAATCTCAGAACATTGCAATTGTGCTCAAGTCTTTGGCTCTCTCTCGTAGGGAATTGGTTGAAGCCCTAAATGAAGGGCAAGGCCTAGAGGCAGAAACTATTGAAAAGCTCATGAGAATTGCTCCTACAGAAGAAGAACAGTCTCAAATCCTAGGTTTTGATGGCGATCCGACAAAACTAGCTGATGCTGAATCCTTCTTGTTCCACATTTTGAAAGCTATTCCATCCGCCTTTACGCGCCTTAATGCTATGCAGTTTAGAACAAACTATGACTCAGAAATTCTCCACATAAGGGAGAATTTGCAAAACTTAGAGTTAGGGTGCAAGGAGTTAAGGTCTCAAAGATTGTTTATGAAACTTCTAGAAGCAATCCTCAAGGCTGGCAATAGGATGAATGCTGGAACGGCCCGGGGCAATGCTCAAGCTTTCAACCTTACTTCTTTACTTAAGTTGTCTGATGTTAAGAGCACTGATGGAAAGACTACTCTACTTCACTTTGTGGTGGAAGAAGTAGTCCGGTCTGAGGGAAAGAAATGTTATATCAGTAGGACTCATAGCCTGAGTCGCAGCAGCAGCCGCAACAGCACGAGCAATTCTGATAATTCAACTACAAAAGAGGATAGGGAGAAGGAATACATAACACTTGGATTGCCAGTTGTAGGAGGCCTCAGTGCTGATTTTACTAATGTGAAGAAAGCTGCCACAATAGACTTCAGCATATTTTCCAGCAGTTGCTCAGCTCTTAGTGCTCGCGTCGCGGAGATTAAACGCCTTGTATCCCAATGTTTGGCTGATGGAAAGGGTGGATTTGTGAAAGAAATGAAAGGGTTCATTGATGATGCTGAAGAGGAACTAAAGACTATAGCAGAAGAGCAAAAGAGAGTGATGGATAATGTGAAAAGAACTGCAGAGTATTATCAAGCAGGGGCTTCAAAGGATCCTTTCCAAATATTTGTTATAGTTAGAGATTTTCTAGGCATGGTGGATCAAGTTTGTGTAGAAATAGCTAGGAATCAACAGAGGAGGAAGTCACCACAATCACCAAATTCATCAGAATCAAGAACCAAAATGAGGTTCCCTGTCTTGCCACCAAATTTCATGACAGGCAAGTCCAGAAGCAATTCTAGCGAATCGGATGGAGATTCATGAAACATGAACAAATCTTCATCACAAAGGCAGCAATGTACATAAGGCTTCATAGTACAAAGTATAGCAAATCAATTTTTGAAATTCTTCCATTTGTTTTGTACCCAAATTTGATGAAGTGGTAAATATATTAACTTATGATTTTTTTCCTGATTTTAAACTCTTATCATTCTGTATTCAAAGTTCAATAATCAAGAAACATGATCAACATGATTAAATAAAAAGCAAGGATCATGGTATTAACAGATTTTGTATCAAGTGTACACACTAAAAAGGATTATGCAATATTATTGGTAAACCTATATCCAATTAATGTAAATCTGTCAGGAAATGTCCCATAATAGCTTGAAGCAATTGAATTATTATAGCCAATAGGCAGATGATGCTATAATTGAATTACATTCATTCCATATGCTTAAAAAGCAAAGCATTAGATCCAAATGCCAACATTCTTAGTTTCTTGTACTTAACTACCCAAATTATCCAAAGAATGGGTATATAACTATATATTGCTGATATTAATTCTTTAATATCTCATTGCAGATTGCTTATGAGTGTTGCTTTGAGACTTTGTCACACTCTTTCTCACTTTCTTGGAAGCAAAAGCACGCAATAAATAGTCCTCACTCACACTTCTTGGCTTCTATATTGGGCTGCTTTGCCCCTTAATACAATCTGAACAATATGTCTTAGTATCCTCCATGACAAGTTGGCTTACTTAAGTGAGAAAAACGTTTCTTGTTTCAATGGGAGGAAGACTATGGAAAAATTTGAAGTTCACACTGGCAAATACGTCCCACAGAAAAATGAAAAAGTGACAAATTTTGTACTTTTTCAATAAAAGACTTCGAGAAGTAAGCCACATTTAATAAACCCAACCCAAAACCAAACTGTTCCCATTATAATGAGTGATATATAGTAAAATAAAATGTCAATCAAGTTTAAAATGCAAGTATAATAGATTTAGGCAAGAAGGAGACCAATTTAGCCATAAAATCAGAAGTTAGAACTAACTATGACTTTACCATGCAAAAGTTCAATTTTTGTTCATCCAAATGCCAAACTTCATTCTTTGCCAAGTCAAAGCAGGAATGCTGCCAACCCCAAATCGTTTTCATGTTTATCATATTCTACTTTTTTGAGTGTTCGGTGCTTGTCAATTAGTCTTACATGATTTTACCTTATCATTAAGAGAAGAAGAACCACTAAGTTGAATATCTCTTGTCTCAATTTTAGTGGAGGATTCCCCTAAAATGCATAATAGCCATTTGTGTCACTTACGAGTTCACACATTGGCTATGAATCTTAAATATCTCATGTGAAAAGATGGTGACTTAATACTTTCTTTTTCTCGTTTGTTCTGGAAAATGTTATTTACACACCTTGTATTCACTTTAGATACAAAAATAGAAAGTGATTAAATGAATGATTTTACCTACGTGAGATGTGCATATTATAATAGGCTTTGCCATCATCACTTCACTCAAGGGTTTATGTTTTAGAAAGTTAAAAGGTCAATACATGATGGGTCAACCATCATCGAAACCAAACAAAATGGCCGATGACAATGTAATTCGTTGGTAAAGTACTGAATTCTTAAATTCAGTGATCGAGTTCAAAGTCTGGATAACCTCAAATGTAACAAAAATAAAAAGATTGTGTGCAAAAAAAACAAAATTCATTTCTAGTTATTTATGCATAGAGAGAAAAGGGTTGTTGACTGTTTCAACCATGGTATTGTCACGATAGCTACAAGTTAACACATTCATCATGATCTAAGAAACAGCACACAGATTCTAGCCGAAGCTAAGATTTTAATTGTGGTCAGCAATAGGAAAGAAATATAAATAATGAAATAAAGAAATATAGCAAGAATAAAAAATCAAATAAATTATGCTAGTGCTGATGATACACCATGGACTAGGTTTTTGCTTATACCAAATCTTACGGATCCCTAAGATTCTGCTGCAGTTGGGCTTTGCCCCTTCCTGTAACAGAAATTGTTTGAAGGTCAACTCCTTTATAATATGAACACTTGAACACTGATGTTCAATCTGTCAGATATGAAACATGGAAACTCAAGCTGATCATATGTTTTGTCTGACTCGTATTATACTGCTTATGTTTTTTTTTTTTTTGGCGCCAACTGCTTATGTTTTCATACTATGATTTCTTGTACTTCCATTTATGACACAGGGAGACTTGGTTATGGTAGTTGGCATTTGGCAGGATCTGACTTCAGAAAATCTGTTAAATTTAGAGGGATTTTTTGCTTTAAAGCAGGAAGATCGATCCTTGACTTCAGACACAACTGTTTCTGGGCGGTGGGTTTTGTCGTTGGCACTTTAAAGTTGATGTCGGAAAATCCTTGGTCTTTCCTGGAATTTTAAGTTAAAAGCTGAAAGACTAGCTCCAAAATTAATTGCAGGTATGATTAATTTTGCAGAACTTGTTACAAAACTGGTTGATTCAATCTCAGTTTGTCAAGCAGATTCAGTAGATAAATAATCATTGAGTTATTCTTTCCATCCACATTTTAATTTTATGACTAAAAGACTAAAATGAAGTTACAGAGATAAGGGTTCCATAAAACACAACTGCAACATTCTCTATTTCACATACTATTTAAAATATTTGTTGTGCATTTGATAGTAATTGATTAGCTACAATATATATTTGTCCTAATTTTCAAGGCAAGGGAAAGGTGGGGGAAGTAACAGTTGATGAGCCCCAATCTCTTCTCTATCTGCTGCACCATTATTGATAGATAACCCCACCTTGTTGATGATAAGACTAAGGCATCCAAATACACAGCATGTGACTCATGAATGAGACATTCTAAATGGATTAGCAATAAGCCAAATAATATCAAGCCATGGGTCCTCAATGAAAATACAATGCCTTCACATATACCTTTTCTTGCCCACCTATGTTGTTAGCCTCCAAAGCTGATGTATTTCTCGTCTCTCTTTACCAACTGTTGTTCATATTGAACATTCTTGATTTTTCCAGAGGGGTGGTTGTAGATGATAAATGGTTTCATTGACCCAAGGAAGCCCAGGTTACCGATGGATGTCACTCTTGGTACCAAACTGTGAAGAAAAAAGGTACACGTTAATACCAAGAGAACCAATTTTTGCAGGAGTACTAATTATCCGCGTTTAAAACGCGTCAATCCTAAGATATTTTCGAAAAAGAACAATAATCCAAGCAAAAACAAGAGGCTTAAAAGAAGATAGTTTACCATGAAAAGACTAAAAGAAATCCTGAACTGAAATTTGATTGGTTATATTACCTAAGGATATATCGCCATGATTATAATGATACCTCTCTAGAAATATTTCCAGTATAACTTGAAGAAGATATATAATAACATTGTCATGATAAGGTTTAAGAGTGAAATAATTATATTCATCTGTCCTACAATACAATCATCATGGTGCCCACCAACAGACAGATAACAAAGCTTAAAACAGTGGTTTAAGACAACCATGGACATCACACTACCTCTACCTCAACTGTCTATGACTTAAGTGTCAATAGTCGTTCCTCAACTTAAAAGTTAAGTATTCAATTGTAATCACAAAAATTCCATATTAAGCATTGCAATTAATTATTAAATAACAAAAAAAAGTATACTAAGAAAAGTATAGGCAAGATCCAAATATTAAAATTGTGCAACTCTTGGCATTAAGAAACAACTTTTTACTAAAATGTGAGAAAGAATGTATGGTAGTTTCTATATATGCCTTGGCAGGTGATGAACAAATATGCTTTGACATTGATTGGCATCAGAAATTTCATGTTGAATTTGAATCACAATTTAGCACAGGGAAAAAACAGCAGGAACTACCTTATCAAGAGGGCCTTTTGAAGTTCTTTGTCCATGGTAAAAACTCGGCAGGGGTGTAGCTTTAAAATTAAGGCTCTGCCTTAATTTTTTGATCTCTGCATCTCTGTTATCCTGTGTCAATCATATAGGATTGAGCAATTGACATTGTCTAAATTAGGTAATGATATGCCAATAATTACAGAATGATGGCATTTTATCTCTCTTAAAATTTGATGACGAAGGTACCTGTCAGCTATCTCTATCTTATGTTACACATGACTTAATTATGAGACTTTATGAGCATGTGCAGTAGTTTCAAGTTGATAACAAGAATGGAAAGGCCTGTCCTCACTAAGAAAATTAATGGTACCTTTGATTTTGTCTGGAGATATTTTCTCTCTGCTTCTCTACCATTGGGTTTTTCTTCCAATTTCTTAGAGGACTGAAATAAAAAGGATATGAGATTCTCAGATTCTAACCAAAGAGAGGCAATGAACATCAATGTCAAAAGAAATTGTGCATGTGATATGAAAGGCAAGAGCAAGAACTGTTCAATGCATTACCTCCATTCTCCTCTCGGCCCTATCATCACTTTTTAAGCCAAAATAAGATGGAGCAGCCTTAGCATTCTTTTTTTCCATGACAGTAACTCTAGAGGACCTGTCACAAATCAACCGATGAGACAATGAAGATTTTTTCAATATGATGGTTGCTTTACAAACATGCATAACTTCTGCTTATAACTATTGATAGAATATTTTTAGAATTATTCCAATTTCTTCAAATAGAAGTAGAGAAATATGAGTTTTCTGACAAGAATTCATTCAAGCCTGAAAATATTAAGGCCATAGAGAAGCTAATTTTGCACAAAAATGTTCATTTCAAGTGCTGTGGTCCTAATAATGATTAAATAAATTTGACTCAACGGTAGAGCTTGTTAATTGCTAAATCCCTACCCCACAACTCCTTTCTTGCCTTTTCTTCTTTCAGCCCGAAAAATGGAAAAAAGAAAAGGAAGAAAAAGGAGGGATGGAGAAAAAGAGAATTGATAGAAATGACAAAACTTGGTAATGATATGATAATTAAAACTTTAGTTGAAAAAAAGGGAAACATAATTGATTGAAGCACAGAAAATGGCTTGAGCACAATCCTCTTAAATTTCGAATTTGCACTTTCAACCATTGAATAATGACTCTCTTCCAAACTCCCTTCAATTATGAGCAAATACTATAGCACTTTCAGCTATGAGAATTCATTAACTTCAAATATGAGCTAATCCACTAAGCAATAAGTGGAAGTAGAATTTAAGAAGTAAAGTGAAAAAAGAAAATGACAATTAATCTACAGGTTTATGGTTAAGATACTAGATTAATTAAGACGCTAAAGTTAGTACATCCTGCACAGGATATTTGAGTTCTCGCATGCTCAATGATTGGTTTAAACATTCTATATACTGTCATTACCTTATTAATAGAGTAAGTTTTAACCCCAGCCCCAAAAGAAAGACACTTATATGTTGTCTCCTTGTCTAAGATCAGATCTATATCATGAGTAAACTAAATGCAGATCCACAGGTGCAGCCATGCATTATATACATTTATCAGCTGAAATCTTAAAACTCAGAACCTTACCCTCCATTCTCCTTTTGTGGAGTTGTCAAAGTGGATACCCTTGGTACTCTCCCCTTTTCAGGCACCTGACAAGAAAAAATTAAAATAAAAAATTCCATGAATTTGAATTTAAATTGTAGAAACAGACACATCAGGTAGACCTTAAGCATTAAAATGATAACGTAGTAACCTGCTTTGATGCTGGAGATTGTTCCTGCGTCGAAGGTTTCAGTTCACGATAATTACTCTGAAATGTCTTAAATGCTCGTTTGACAATGTCCTTATCTCCCATTTTCTCCATAATCAAAGATTTTCTTGTTGTAGCAGGAGAAGCTGGGTCAGAACCTGAGGGACCCAAACTAAGGGACATGTGCAAGGATCTAGGAGCTACTTTCTTGCTTTCTGTCAAAGAAGGCTTCTTGGTCTTTTGTGAAGAATAAGATGAAGTAGTTCCTGTTCTCAATGGAGTTCTAGATGCAGATGATGCAGTAGGAGTTGATGTTGGTTTTGATGCTCTAGGTGTAGAAAATTGTGGTGTTTTAGTCACAGGGGATGTTGGTTTCTTCTTTACCCTTGTCTCATTTCTCTCCTTATTCAATGGTGTAATCTAGACAAACAAAATGATAGTAGAAAGCATCATATGTCAGTTTTGAAGATATATATATATAAGTAAAACAACAAGTTCACTGTAGTCAGGCTTTGCAACATAACAATTCAGTTCAAGAAAACATGATGAACTCACCTTATGAGCTTTCGTTGAAGGACCCGATTTTATATTTTTATCCTTTATCTTTGGAGTGTTTTCTCTGTGCTTTTCTGAGATCAGGGGTAACTCATTTACATCTTGAGACCCCTTGGAAAGAGTGTCCACTTCTTCTTTTACAAAACCGGCTTCATCTCGAGCAGTTTCTTCCTGTTTGTTTAACACTGCAATTTCCACTGTGCTATCTATCACCTCTTTCTCTTGACAATCTACTTTGCTATCTATATTCTCTCTCACTTCACTTTCCACTCTGCAATCTAGTTTCTCTGTTACTTCACTTTCCCCTGTGCTATCTATGTTCTTCTTAACTCCCTCAACTAATGAGTTTTGGCATTCCATTGCAATTTCAGGCTCCTCATACGGCTCATCAAAGCGGGTTTCATTCACCTGAGTTACCAAGTTGGTTTCTTGCTCATCTACTTCATCAGAGCACTGATCATTAGATTTACCGAGTAGATCTCCACCGTGATACAGATTATCTAAGTTCAAGGGCTTCTCCTGATCCTGAGCCTGAGCTTGAGCCTGTAGCTCAGCTTTTCTTGCAGCAATTTTCTTGTAATGTTCTTCAAAGTAAGCCTTTTTCTTAGCCACTGATCCGGGAGTTGCACACTTCCCAACCTCCTCCAAATACTTATTTGGCGAGAAAGTTGACCATTTCTCCCAAGAAAGTGAATCATTCTCAAATCTACCAAACGAGACTGAAACTTCAAGACCAGGTTTTGAAGAATCCATCTCCCCAATCTATTCACATGACACAAAAAACCAAAATTGAAGCATATTCTCAAGCAACAACTGGAATGACAACTCATAGCAGCACCCAAAAACAAAGAGGAAAATGGAATCATTGCAATTATGAAGTGCAAATTCAATCAATAATCGATAAAACAAACAAATTAAATTCAAGAAACAATAATGGAATGAATTAAAAACAAATGGGCCAACTTATTTTTTCCAGATCATAAGGACAAAACTTGTGTACCTTAACTTCTTTACTTGAAGCAGCCACTATTGATTCACCCATTGAATTCTCTCAAAAATTCCAGAGGGGGGGACTGAGAAAACTTGAATTACCACACAGCTACCACATCAAGACACAAACTTTAAGCACACCATGGCTATGCAGCTCACAGCTGGCAATGGGGAAGCTTCATTAATCCATTGGATCACACACTAGAAAGACCCAAAGAATAAGCAAATTCAGAATAAAGACAAAAGGAAGCCTTGAAAAATGGATCTAAATGTAAGAAACTTAAGAAGAAAAGAATAATGGAGGCATGTGCTTATGTCTGTATAATTAAGTTCTAACACTTGCTACTATTATCAAATTCACCTTTTCATAGTAAAATGACAATCTTTGTCAGTTTCTTGTACTTGTGGAAAGTCCCAAATAATAAACTCAATCATCAAAAAAAAAAACAGAGGAAAAAAAAGGGGGTAATCAGAACTCAAAAGTGAAGATAACCCACATTTCCAAGGATGAAATAAGTATGGGAACTTTTTTAATTAGTGGTATGGTTACTGTTTCAAGTGGAAGAAAAGGTTGAATAAAGAGAAAAAAGAGTTGCTTTAAAGTAGTACATTATTAAGAAGAGTGCAGATATGACAATTTGGCTAAAAGGTTAGTTGGATCAATAATGGAGGATTGAAACAAAAAAGAACAACATTGAGTAAACAAAAGGGCAGAAGGCAGATGAAACAACAAATCTCAACAATATTTTAATTTTAATGGAGAAATTAAAAAATTCAGTCAAAATCTAAGAGAAAAAATGTGATATGATGAGACAAGGGTTGGGGAAAATGAAAATATACTAGTGAGTGAGTAGATGGGTAAGGCAGGACCCACATTGGAAAGTGGTGAAGTAAAGAGAGAAGAAGAAAGGGAAGTGATATTGTAATTTTGTGTACCAAGTTGACAGGTTGCTTTTTGGTGAATTAAATATAAAGTCTGGGTTAGGACAGTTGTGGCGGTGGACCCTTTGATTCATTTTGTTGAACTAATAAAACGATGGGTGCCATTGCCACTCTGCCACTTCATTTTCAAGTTCACAACCAAACAACGGTTCCAATCTTCCATCTCACTCTGTTATCACAAGAATCATTTCTAGTAAATTCCTTGTTTTCTAATCTGTCTCTTCTTCCAAACTAGAGTAACGAGTACACAGGGGATACAGTATCACATCTTTTTCTTTTTTTAGGTAAAGTATGGAGCTTGATGTTTTTAATGGGCTCAAATTCGTAGCTTATGAATGAAAAAAAATAGTCTCGAGAGAGCTTTTGTAGTTTTGTTCGAAGGACGCGACTCAACTTCGAATTAGTCGGAACCCAAAAACATAAGACTGTTTTTGTTTGGGAGAAAGACTTTGGATTTTGATGAAGATTTGCTAACAGTGGTTTTATGCTGCCTGTTTATACAATTTTTGATTTTGTATATTGCAAATAGTGATCAGGAAATATAAATACAGCTGGAGTTTGGATTGGATATTTTACAGTCCTTACAAAACTGTTGCAGCAAATTAAGTAGAATATCTTGGACAAATCCTGTAATGGATCATTGACATATTGGATGTAGTGCTAACTTTGTTCCTATAATAAAGCTTGACAGTGGGAGCTTGGATAGGTATTGTCTGATTGTAAATTTTGTTTCTTTCTTACACATTCTGGCTACTACAACTATTTTTTTTTGGTACATTTGTAATTAAAGGGGAGGAGAGGACAAGGATTCGAGCTCTTGCTCTCTGGGTGAATTTTTGGGGTCTTAGCCATTAGGCCAAAGTTTTAAGTTGTACAAATAATTTTTTCAATACTTAAAATAGTAGCACAATATTAATGACAATCCTATGTCTAAGCAGTATTTTAAATTTTTAACTGATAGTGATAAGTAGAGCAACCATGAAACCAAATTGGATTCACATTCAAACTTCAAACTCAATATCCTTTCATTACCATTTCCAGCTTGCATCCATTTGTTCCAACTCTTGAAGCATTGACTTGATGTTGATATATTGCTGAGCATCTAGAGAGAGGTTAAAGTGATAATAAAATGGATGAGTCTCATTCAGCAGAAAAGGGCATTTGCTTTGGAGCACAAAAAATTATGACAAGTTTGCTTAACTAAAGTAATGTCCAGTCAGTTTTGAACATCTCCCATACTTGGATGGTCTTGGGGCATTATCCCAAACTCCCCTATAACTTGCCTTGTTTTTTCCTCCTCTAATGCCTCTTAAGCTACTCAATCTACTCTCTAAAAAAACATAAAAATACAACAACTATATCAATTCTACTCAAAACATCACTGTCTAAAAATCCACTATAAAACTTATGTTCACTTATTGAAAATTCACATCACAATTCCAAAACCTCCAATATTAACAAACCCAACATGAACATCAATTTGAGTTCCCACTTTCTCCAACTATTCCTAAGCCTAACTCTTCTAATTGGCCTTACTAAACCCGACCCCGAGCCGCTTCAAGATTACTGCGTTGCAGACACAAAATCCCCATTGTTCATCAATGGTGCACCATGTCTCAAACCAAGTCTAGCCATTCCCTCCCATTTCACTACTTCAGCTCTAGCCAAACCTGGTAATACCAAGGCTAATCAATTTGGCTTCGCTGTCACCCTCACCACTCTAGCCAATTTACCAGGAATGAACACCATGGGCCTAACCATGGCTCGGGTCGACATAGCCCCAAACGGGCTGGTTCCGCCCCACTCCCACCCACGGGCCTCCGAAGTCACCATTTGTTTACAAGGTGTTCTTCTTGTGGGCTTCGTCGACACCTCGAACCGCCAATTCACCCAACAACTCAAGCCTGGCGACTCCTTCGTTTTCCCAAAAGGACTCATCCATTATCTTTACAATTTGGACTCGAGGAAACCGGCTTTGGCTATTTCTGGGCTCAGTAGCCAAAACCCAGGTGCCCAAATTGCTTCAAGGGCTGCATTTGTGTCTGACCCATTAATTCCTGATGTAGTTTTGGAGAAAGCTTTTCAAATCAGCACCAAAGATGTTGAAAAGATACGCAGAAACCTTGGTGGGTGATTTTTTTTAGTAATATATTTTGAAGTGTGATTATTATAGATTGTTATTTAGTATATATTATATTTATTATTATTGGCATGAACATGATGTAGGGAAAAAAATGGTAGTTCGAATCTTCTTTCACATAAAATAGACCCATCAACGGTCATATGATTGTGTATTCAATTTGTTTTTTTTTGAAAAAGAACATAATCAATCAAGCAGGTGCATGATTTGTTTATTAGGGTTGCTTGTGAAAGGAGTTTAAGTATTTGACAAGAGATTGTATATGAATTGAACTAAAATTATTAAGTGGAAAAAGAAAAGAAAAAAAAACCCAGATGGAATAAAGCAATTTGTTTAAAGGGTGTTGAAATCTGGTAAAACCCAAATCATAATTTTCCATTTTGCCAGATGTTTTCCATGTGACCATTTGGCAATTGAATTGAGAAATGGGAAAACGGAAACTAATCAATGAACCATGTTAGGCCTTATTGGAAAATGTTATTGTCAACGCCAGCCATTAGCCAACCCAAATGGCCGAATCCGAAATTTCTCAAAAGAAACTTTCTCATTCATAGTGATGAATTCGTGGAGAAACTCATTTGGAAGTTCAAAGTTGAAAAAGAAAACTCAACTTCAAGTCTTCAACGGCTTCTTCTTCCTGCTAAAGGCCCTTGAACCATCGACACACGTCTAGAAAACAAACAAGTATCTTTAATTTAAGCAGTCAATATCGAATTAGGATTTGTTAAAGTCAGATGAAAACAGAGCTTTAACTACTAACTAAATAAACAATCCACGTGTAAATTCGAAAGAAGCAGAAGCCAAAAAATACAACAAAAAAGTGGTTGAAATTTTGATGCAAAAGAGTGCGTGAATGAGCTCTTTTGGACCCCAATAAGGCCCCCCCCGTGAACACCAGATATACAGACATTTCACTAAATCACAAAATTTTTGCATTGTTTCTGCTATATTCTTCCACCTTTGCATTATCTTAAGTCTTGCCTTTTCCTTTTGTTGTTTTTTTTTCTTTATTTTTTTGGGGTTAGTTGAAATTTTCTACCACATGAAAATGTTATCTTGCCTTAGAATCATTGGTAAATTTATGAAAATTGAAATGAACCCAATCATATTTTGATAACTGGCTATCCAATCCATAAAGATCAGAAAAAGGGAAAATAACAAACACTTAGACAAGGCAGAAAAGTAAAGCAGCAAATACCAATCAAAATTCATGAAATGTAAAGGGAAATGGGGAAATCAGATTAGTGAAAAGAAACAAATGAACAACTGAATTGTTATTCCTCTCTGAATCATCAAATTTACATACAAAGAAATCAACCCACCAAAAATTGTTCCAAAATATGGAATTGAAACCCTCTCTGATATGAAGAAAGGAATTGATTATCCCCATATGTAAGAATCACAAAAATAAATCCCAAAAAATAATCTGTACAGACTCTAATCAAAGAATCATCATAATTTCTGTAACAATATTAGAAGGAGAATGAAAGTAGAAAGAAAAGGGGAAAAAAAAAAGAATTATAACAAATAACCAGAAAACCCCAAGAATATTGAAGAAGAAGAATGAGCTTTGACTAATTTTCCCTTGTAAAGATCGTAAGGTTCCCAAAGATGATCAAGTGGGCAAGGTTTTCTATCATCCAATCGAACCCATGGCTTCCCTTTCCCACTCCAATGTAACAAACTAACCGGACCAGGGTGCAGCGACCGGCATGAACCTCTTACATTGTCACCGCCGAGCCCATGTTGGTTCCACCGGTGGTCGATGGCTTCAACATTTCCGGCGAATACCAGTAAAAACGGTGGCAAAGAACCCAAATCGTAAATCCTTCGTTTTCTCTGTATCTCCATCCAATTTTCGATCCTTTTTCTGTAATTCCCTTCTCTCCAACGAACCAAATCCATTACCATAACCCCTGTATTGAAATAACACGGCTTTCTTGACTGGAACACCCGGGATAGAACCGGGTCGGACCAGAACCCGTCGGAGAAGTACTTTGTGAAGTTGGCGTGGCAATATTCGGGTGCTCCGATCACGCGTGAGTTCGTCAGAGTTGTGTTCCAGAGTTTCATAATGTCGTCGACAACGACCAGGTCTGAGTCGAGATAAATGACTCGGTCAACGCAGACATCGAGGATGTCACCGAGGTAGTTCCGGGCGTAGTTGAGTGGGTTCTCGAGGGCTTGCCGTATCGAAGAAGAGATTAAGTTGATTACGGTGTCTTCTCGGAAGATGTAGATTTTGAAGTTGAGTGAAGGGAACGTGGATCGGACGAGTTTACTCAACACTCTGGGACTCGCCGGGTCGAACTCGGCGGCTATGAAGTGAAAGAAGATGTTCTCTGGACAAGACGCGTGGCGGAGGACGGAGTGGACGGCGGCGATTGAACCACGCAAGTATTCGGAGTCTAAAGTCATAGCCACGTGGACTAAAGACGGGTCGCAGGCAGAAACCACTTCTTTATTGACGGAAGCCGGACATTCAACTCCGTTTCGGTATTCCGGTGCCTCCGAAAACCCGAACCCTAACCCATCGCCCCCTCCGATGGTCCGAATCCCAACACAAAACGGCGCCGAAATCAAGTAACAGAGAAGTAAAACGGCGGCGGCATGCAAAATCGAACGCATTATTAATCTTCTGAAACACTCCCCTACAAGAAAAAGACCCACTCTTTTCAATCAATCTGTTTCGACAAAGAAATTCAGAAGATTGGCATTTGGGCGAAAGGGAAAGTAGATAAAAGAAAAAGAAAGGGGCTTTCAAGAAATTAACACGGTTTCGGCTTCTTTGGGGTTCATTCAACGCGAAAACAACGCGGCTTATTGATGAGAGGAAAGGAAAAGAGAGAGGAAAATAAAAGAAAAGAAAGGAAAAGAAAAGAAAGTTATAATAATTACCCAAAAAATGACTAATGAAGTTTGGGGAGGAAATTGGGCAGCCTCTTCTTCTGCATTCTTCCTTTTCTTTCTGGTTTTTTCCCTCTCTCTTCCTTCTTCTTCTCTCTCTGGGAATGGAAGGCTTTGGCTGTGTTTTATATGACACAAGAGAAACTGCTAATCTAAGAAAGGAATGGAAGATTTTGGCCTTTTTTTACGTTTTTTTTTAATTTTAAAAAATATTTTAATGGTATTGTGGAAGAGGCGTGGTGACTGGTGAAATGTAAAACTTTTGAATTTTTATGTTCTTATTTTTAACGTATTTACATTACCCAGCTCTTAATTTAATTATTTGTTAATTACTATATATGAATTAATTTTAATTGTTTGAAAAAGAAATGATCTTAACACATTTGTAAATCTAAGATTTGGTGATTTTAAACATGACGATCTTAACAATACGATCTAAAACCCTTTTTTTGTTTTATACTACAAAATTTGGGTTAATTGAAAATTTTAAGGGGAAAAATTGCAAAATGGGTTTATTAAGAAGGTCAAAGGTTGCATTTAATTAACGAAGGGGAACCTTAAAAATGGAAAAGACAGAAAAGAAACATTTATTCTAAAACGTTAGTCAAAGGAATTCCTTGCCTAAATCCTACACAATGCTACATTTGTAAAAATTATTTTAATTTAATCCTCTAACTCACTAATATTAGGCGTTTCCTTTTATTTCCTTTTAAGATAACAATAAGCTTGTTTTCTAAAATGTTTCTTCTTTATCCTAGACTAGAAGTTAATAATTTTCATGAAATGAAGTTGGTTAGATAAAAAAAAAAATACTACTAGTAATGCTTATCAAACACAACACACACTTATATAAGTAAATTCTTATTTCTTATCAATTATCTCTAATTGATAAGTGATTTTCAAATGGAATTAGAAGCTTTTTTAAGTTTAAATAATAAAAAAAAACATCAATATTAACTAGTTGGAGTGGTGTAGCGTTTATTTCTTTTAAGGGTAAATACTCAAATTAGGACTAAGGGTCCGTTTGATCCAGTTTATTTAACAAGTTATCTACCGAAAAAAGTTTAAGTTGGACCAAACGGAAAATCCAGAAGTGTTTTCCAAAAGTGTTTTTTAGTTATTTTTGAATTAAAAGCCAAAAGTTCTAAATTGAAATTTTTTCCAGAAGCACTTTTTCAGAAGAGTTTTAAACTAGGTCAAACGGACCCTAAAAGTTTAGGAAAGTGATCTATTTAGACCTAATTCTTTAGGTTGAATATAATTAGGTCTAAAACTTTGAGTCATCAACTAAATTAGATATTTTTTTACAGAACTTGCGTGTGCAGTGCATGCATCATTAACTACTACGTGATTATTTTTGTTTGATAACGACACGTTTTTGACTTAACAGAGTGTATACGATGTACAAGGAGTTTCGTAAAAAAAATAAGCCTAATTTGATTGAGGGCTAAACTTTTAAAACTAATTGATGCCAAAAAAAAACTTTTAAAACTAATTAGATTCAATTTAAATAATTAAACAAAAATTGAGCACTTACCTAAATTTTTAATTTTGATTTAGATATTGACCTGTCTTTTAATTTTCTTTATTTAAGTATAAATAAAGAAAATTATTAATATTTGAAAGTTTTACCTCAAATAGGTCGATCCAACTCAAATAGTTGGATCCGATTCAAATATATGATTAATCTTATACCAAAATGGATACAAATACATAATAAAAAGGTTTGATAAGAAAAAGTAAAATAGAATATGAGAAAAATCAATTTTGGAAAGTATAATAAAAACAAAATTATGTGCTAGCAAAGCTTTTTTTTTTTTGGTAGCAAAGCATTGGCATTGCCAATGATTATCATAGTTTTGTGTGGTTACTTGAAATGATAAAAAGAAAACAACTCTATGAATGACAAGTCAAATCTTGAAGCCAATAGTGGAATGCCAGTTCAGATGTTGCAGCCAAAAAGGGTAATTACCCATCCATTTTCTTTTGTCAATACAAATAAAGAAAGAATTAAATAATTTTAAAAAAATAGAAATAGTAGGAGTATTTTTGTTTTTTAAGTTGAAGGCTCCCCACTAATAATAAGTTGACAGCTAAAGATAGAAGAAATCCAGCTGGTTTATGCCTAAATTTTTAATTTGTGTGATGTTGACGGCCATGAGCCCAGAGAGCAGAGCAGGCTGGCGTTTCCATTTGCCAAGCAAACCCCTCTCTCTCTCGCTCTGTTTTCTCCTCACCTCCACGTGATCACGTGCTCCCCCTCTTACTCCCCACCATTTTTTTTTTGTCTCCTTTTCTTTATATTTTTGGCTACTCAAGAATTATTGTTTTTCCCCTTTTCGGCACCAATCAATCATATTGATATTGATATTGATATTGTTGAGAATTTTATTTTATTTATTTATTTATTATATTTATGTAATTATAATAGTTGGAATATGTATTTATTCATAATAGTTGGAATATGTATTTATTTATACATGTTACAGCCAACAGGATTTTGTTGTTAGTATTTTATACCGTATATATAAGTATTGTAGAGTAAGTCAAAACAACGTTAATAAAACTGAGTAGTCTTTTTCCATACTGACTTTAACCCAATTAAGAAAATTGCTCCTTTCTTTGTCATCAAAAATTTATAATTTTCTTTTTTCCTTGCCTTTGTGTCTATGGTATATATCCTCTTATTATTCTAAGATATTATTGTTTAAATAATGTGCATTTTCAATAAATGAATAAATAGAAATAAGAAAATTAATTAGTAAAATATTGTCAATTAAGGTTTGAAAAATTACAGGTTCAATTTGCAATATAAAAGGTGCATTGGAAGTTGTTAAGGAAATTACTACTTGAAGCAGGTTTCTCTCCGTATTGAAGCTTTCAGCATGTTCAAGTTAATGCATTATTACTTTGAACACAAGGCACAAAAAACCAATGGAGTTTGGTGCATGCACTTAATGCATATGTTCCTGGTAATAACTACTACTAACATGCATTGCTTTACAATTTGCACATAATTTATCAAATAATGATAAATTTTTAATCAATGAAATCGAAAAGAAAAGAAAATCCCCATTCAATTTTGGAGGGAAAGAGGGGCAAAATGCTCCAAAGAAAAGAATCATGGGTCGTGTAGTCTTCTAGTAGTTTCATAAGCAAAATTTAAAACCTAATAACATCAACAAGAATAAAATATAAGAGAAAAAAGGGAGAGAAGAATCAATGTTTGAGTGGGCGTGAAGGGTGGATTTCTTGTTGTAGATGGGTTAGGATCAAAGAATCAAATATGCAGTGAACTTTCCGGCTTCTCCATATACTTCCCATTCTTTTAATTACTACCTATAAATGAGATTCATACACCAACCAAAGTCTAGAAATTTATCTATTAA